>PGTU02010953.1:0-15252 GCA_002896215.2 Cicer echinospermum | reverse complement strand
AAACAATACTTTTAATAAAAAAAGACAATTAAATGAATTTGCCCACATAAAAGACTTCAATTTATTTAGTGATAAATTTATGGCATGACTAAAAAATATACATTTAAAAGGTTTTTATATTGTCACTTTTAAAAAGATTAAGTTCGATATTAAAAGAAACTTATATAAAATAAACAAGACAATCACAATTCTAGAATATTCAACTTAACCTAGTCTATCAATATGCCTTGATCCTTATTTATCTTGTCCATGCTGGCTATTAGAGCTTTAAATAGATCGGGTGTCAGACCTTAAGCAGGTTATAGACTTCTTAAAAGGTCAGACAAGGCCTAAGACTTCTAAAAAGGTCAGGCATGGCCTAAAAATAAACTTATGAGTTATGATAGGTAATATACCAGACTCGAGCCATGAAATTTTAGAACAATCCAGACTTATTTAAGAAAGCCTTGTGAGGCTCACCCTTCTGCCCTTATTAATGATGCCTACTGCGACCAAACATATATAAAATATTATAATCCGAAGTTGTGTTATAAATATCCAGTTGACCAGAAAAATGGCTTGAGAACATATGAAATATAGTCAAAATTTTAAGAGGCATCATAACTCACAAGTTATGGCAGTTATTTTTTGATCAATTCTGAAAACACTGTAGATAGATTGTCCAAACAAAAGTAAAAAGTAATGGTGCTTTTTAGCTAAATATATTTTCAAAAAAATCATGGTTTAGTGTATTCTATAAATAAACCTAGTTTGGCTTGAGACAAATGTAGGTGAGCCATAGACCCACAATGGACGGCTTACCTGTTTTGATCCTACTAACGGTCAATAATTAAGAAACAAGATAGACAACATATTATGCTTTTGAAAAATAGTTATTAATTCCTTTATGAGAACAACAAATTGATTGCCACATCAGCGGAGCATTGGACTATGCCAGCAACTTGAAGACCATGTCATAGCATTTTATGTCATCTCCAAGTACTCTAGGATTTTAGACCCAATTGAAAGATAATTTTTTTGTAATGACCAATTTGAATCAATTTCTTTTGGGGAGCCGAATAAAAATTGAATGTTTTTCAGGGACCTATAATGTAATTATCCATAGAAATATATTAGGGAAAGACAGATAAAGCTTGAATGACAGACCTCTTCCCTGGTCCATATGTAAAAGGCTCCTTCCTTTTTTCTTGTGGCCGCTTCAGTCTCCGCACTGTCGGCATCCTCTGCTGAAAAAATTTCACCTTCTGGACCAATCATATCTCTCCTCAAATAGTCCAGGATATCCCGTGATATACATGAATAGAAGGTATTTTTTGTGATAGAAAAAGCATCTAAATAAGCATTAGCTAGCTGCCCTTGATCATAAAGCATCTTCTCAAAATGTGGAACTGCAAGGGCACAAGAGCTCAACCACTTAATCATCTTTAAACTCAGAATAAAGAGAACTGAATAGTACAACACATTCTAACTAATAAGGCAAAGTAAAAATGCTCAAGCATTTGCATATGCATCCTATAACTATAGCTCATAGACATTCAGATCCAAATGACGGTTGTGCCAGAGGAAAATTTACCGTGCCAGTACAAACTTGCATCCACGCTATATCTGTGAAACCCCCCTCCAACTGATCGTGAAGCCTCCTTTTGCCATGCATTGCAAGGTAAGAAGACCCATTTCTGACTTTCGTTAGCTCATCCAGCTTTCCACGTATTGATCTCCAATTTAGTCATAGAGTGGATTAAGCATCACAGTCTGATTGCTCAATCAACCGTCTGGAAATTTTGGTGCAGCATCCAACACCCACGATTCTGAATCATAGGACTCTCCAGAGAGCTTTATATAAAATGTAGTAGAGGAAACTAGATGTAAAAGATGATTATACTTCCAGATTTGAAACCCTCACAACATAAATCACACAAGAAGAACACAACATTGAATGCAGTATATGAAAGTTTCTCAGAAGTATTAAAATTGAGAATGAAATTTACTTGATCTATGTTACCGTAAATAGCGAAGTTCTACATACCACTGGTTGGTTTATACCAGCCTATTAAATTAAAATGACTTTCTATCAAATGTAGAAAACAATGTTGTTGTCATTTTGACATTCCCCATTTCCCCCCGTTCCTCATATATATATATGAAAGAGAACACAGGATAGCAAGGCCCAATTTACAGAAACCCTTTTTTATTTTCCGTTATATAATATCCCTTTTGTATCTAAGAAGTAAGAGGGTGTCTTCCTAACAAATTTGAATTTCAAATTGAAATAGTAAACCAAAGGGGATGCACAAAGCCTTACCTGTTCAGAGCATAGCTGTAATGCCTCGTCAGAAACACCATCAGGCAATTTACCAGAATCTGAACTACTAGACAATGCCTCAGAAAGCTGTTCAATTGCAAATGCTCCACTCTTAACTAGCATATCCCTCTTATCTTCCCAAGCCTCTTTTACCTTTCTGGAGAAAACAGGAACAAAACAAATAAAATAGTATACTAATAAGAACTCCCAGAGCCAAAATAATGGTTTTAAACCATTGACCTAAAGTTTTATACTTGGCAAATTACGAAAAGCCATCCACCAAAGTTATTGAAAACAAGAGTATAAGTAGGTTGATGATTTAAGCTAGCATGTGCAATAATTCTAACCTGAGTATAGTCTTAAATCCAGGTCGGCCATATTTATCATCAGGGGGAAAATAAGTTCCGCCCATTAAAGGTTTCAAATCAGGTGAAAGAAATACACTCAGAGGCCAACCTCCTCCACCATACAAAGCCTGCACATACGTCATATACACCTGAAGAAAACAAAATCTTTTAGTGCATCTTGTTACCAGTGGAACACCCTAAAGTTAAGTTTCTACAAGCATCTCAACCGTTCAAAGTTCAAATTTCAGGGAGTTTTACAAAAATTAAGGATAATCCATAAAACCATCTTATTTATCCCTTAAAATAGAACAATTAATATCCTTGTGTGTGTGCGCGCACATAGACAGACTGATAAATAGATATTGATCATGCTCTCACGCGATTAAATTATATATGTATAAATTAAATGAAGAGTAAAGTTACCTTATCAACATCTGGTCGCTCCTCTCGATCCACCTATGGCATTGATAATAGTATTGGTATAGAACAAAGTAAATCAGCTTATTAAGTATTGGTGATTATTATTGTAAGAACATAAAGCAAGATGAAACATAAATAGATGAATTACCTTAATACTAACAAACCAATCATTCAACAACTTAGCAATCCCCTCATCCTCAAAAGACTCAACCTCCATAACATGACACCTTAATTAAGATTCCCAAAATATCATCAACGTTAAAACATAAAACCATTCAATACCAATAAACCCTTGAATGGAATCAATGAATTATTTATTTAAATATCAAAATAAATAAACAATTCATTAAAACTCATAAAAAATTGACATAACAATAGCAGTTGTTTATCCACACAGAACATACCAGTGACAAGTGCTGTACCCGACTTCATATCAAATGGCCACGAACACCACATGCAAACCAGCGGTTAATTAATTACACAGTCAAATTTTCCTCAAAAATAAAAAAAAAAAAAAATTAGCAAACTATAATTTTCACAAAAAAAAAAAAAAAAAAGAGTTGAGAGTTAGTACTTGATAAGAAGATAGGTGCATCTCGGCGGCGTGCTTCAGCGAAAGCTTCTTCTCCCCATGGATACCAATCAACCTTGAATTGAATTGTTTATTAATGAGTGAAAATTAAGAAATGATAAATTGAAATTAGGGAAGAGTTAGTTACAGGGTTATGAGCGTGTTGGAGAAGATAAGGGCTTTGTTCTGAAGCAAGTCGATTGGTGAAGTTGTTGTGTTGATTGGAATGAGGAATTGCCATTGAGAGAATGTTTGGAAGTGTGAAACGTGAAAATGAGAAAGGGAATCGAAAGTTTGAAGTTGTGGTGGTTGATAAGTGTTTATAGAAAAGGCGATTAAGAACAACGATAGACCTCTGATGAAGCATAGAAGTGTAGTTGTGAAGAAGCAAAATCGGAATGAGAATGTTACTGAAATATATGCTACGATTATTATTAGTAGCTAGCTAGTACCGTTCTCTTCGAATTGCTTGTGAGAGTTGCTTGCCATATACACTACTTTCTGTTGTCAACACTTGGAATGGTTTACTGCATGACAAGTGGCTCTTCTTTGTCCTCGTCTCCTCCATCCAGATAACAAGATTAATGTGTTTTTCACAATACCCCGTTTTCCCTATTCCTCATTTTGCTATTTCTGAATGGTAAACGCACTCACACTAATATTGGAATAAATCAAAATTATAATAATATAATTAAATATATGTATTTTATTTATTTATTTATTTTAGTTCTTAAATATATTTTCAGCTAATCTGTTTAATCATAAATATATATATTTTATCAGTAAATTTAATATCTATAAAATTACTAATTAAAAATATATTTGCAATTTTTACACAATTAAAAACTATCGTGACATCGTCTCGCTAGTCTAATTGTTTATTCTATAAAATTTGGAGACAAATATAATTCACCACCAAAATATAATTATGTAGATTCTATTTGATGCGTAAGATAAGATACAAATATAATATAAGGATATGATAGGACAATAATAAAATGAACATTATCATATATTTGATATACACATATAACCAACAAAATAATATTTTATTTTGTCATGTATTTAGTACACAGCTTATAATGACATGATATAATATATTATATTTAAATAAAAAATTTATAATTTATCTTTGTAAATAAATTATATTTATTTTAAATTTTCAATTTATGATTTGGAATATTAATTTATTAAATTATATAAAAAGACAAAACTATCTTTGTAGTAAATACTTTAAAATTAGTTATTAATGTTTTATTTTTAACTTAAATATCGAATTCTATTATTTTTTTATATTTATATTTGATTATATTTTATAAATTGTTTTTATATTTATATTTATTATATTTTATAAGAGTAATCAATAAATTATTTATTTTATTATATCATGCAAATTTTTAAAGCAACTCATATTCAATTAAAAATTTCAAATAGAATATAAATAAGATAAAATTATGAATTAATTTTTCATATTTGTAAGTTCATTAAACACTGAATTTAAACATGATAATTTATTCTTATTTTATCTCGGATAGTTTTATTTCATTTGTATACAAATTTTTTTTTACTGAAAAGTCTATTTGGACATGTTTTCTATAATCCAAATCTTTCATTCAGTAAAATTTTCGTGTTTCATTTTAATATAATTTTGATTTATTATTGTTGAAAATATTGCATGTTCTTTATGATATGAGGACTAACTTATAATTAAGCCGACTTCAAGAAGGACTAACATCACAAAACTTTACGATGGTCACAACCATACTAAAATGATTTGCAATGTTGCATCAAGAACTTCCATTAATGTTTGTTAATGATCCATCTTTTTTCTGTCAAGAAACAATTGTCAATCCATCTTTTTTATAAAAAAGAAGAAACAAAAAATTCGACAACCAAACTAATTAAGTATTCGTCTAGAACTTGGTGGTAGACATTCATTTCTTGCATTCCAAAACAACTTTCACCACAGTTACATCAAGCTACAGTCTGCAACTTCAATTCTATCGAACATCCAACAGTATATTTTGACTGTGAAAACAAACCGGACATACGACCAAATTTTGCTACTTTGGTTCAGTTCAGATTCTCATATTCATTAAGTTGAACCGAACCAAACAAAACCAATGAAAACCCAGGAAAGACGAGGGAGCTGGGAATCAAACCTACAGTTCAATACCACATAATATCATTACAATGCAGTGAGCACAAAATGCAAGAAGTTAATTGCATCACTTTACATAATGAAACAGGTTTTTACCAACAGAATACTATCCAAGTGTTACATTACATGTAAAACTATCCAGTATCTACCCATTGACAATCAACAAACTCGGTATGTGTGGCGGGACATATTCAGGAGAACAATATATATTTGCAGATATTTCTCTAGTGGAAAGTTATCCATAAAATACTATCCGATCACATCGGTGAAATCTGTTGCGCATCATCTAGCATGAGCACCCATAGATTCTGAAAGTTCTTCCATAAGCTCCTTTTGTTCCATTGAGACACAAGACTGCACAAAGAAAGTTTTTCGATAATGCAGAGCCATGATATTGATAAAGCACTTTTATTCATTCATATGAACAAACCTATAATATTCTTGGCAAATTCAGTACTGTGCAGTATATTGTTTTTAATGTAAAGTGCATCGGTGAAACTTTTGATCAGTCTTCTAGTGTTTGCCAATTTTTGTGGTTTCCTAATTATGTTTTTGTCTTTCTTTCAAAAGCCCAAGCAGAGTGAAAGCCTTAGCCTATTGCCAGGGTTACCATTATCAACCCTTCCTGTATTTTTTGGTATAATCGAAGAAACAATTTATATTTTCACCAATGTTCATGAGGTGTCGGCTCAGTGCTAAGAGTTTGAGTTTGTAACCTCAAGGGATTTAGTTCAAATCCCCTCGGGGACGGTTGTTTAATGGTCAACAGTGGCACTTTAATTAATAATACTGTCTTTCTTCCCTATATTTTTTAAATTACATTTTGGTTAATGTGAATTTTAGTTTGGGGAGCATATGTTATTGGTTAGCATTCAGTACCTGGCAATATCCTCCCAAAAGCTTACACTCAATTATCAAATCCTAACCCAGTCGGAGTTCAATAATTTTAGGTTTCACTCGATAATTTTCTCTCTTCTAACCATTAAATTTCCGTTCATCTAATAAATAACCTAAATAAAACCGCCTCTAAAAAGTTGCACCAGGTCTCTGATTATTAATACTATATACCACTCTTAGCATATATTTGCATTGCTCAGTACTCGAACATGGAACATCGGACGCAGAAGAACAAGTCTTGCTGTGGCGACGGTGTTGCTAGAATATAGAAATATTACCTGAACAGCATCCTCTATGTCTACCTTCAGAAAATTGTAGTTCATAGTTCTTCTTCAATTGTGGTCAGTAACCTATTGTCCTACAAGAAAATTTTAGTATGTAAAATTTTTCAGTTTAAAACCATACATATCCACTTAAGACAAATATGGAACTTAATAAAAACTGCCGACAGGAACAAATAACTGATCACTGGATCTTATTCACTTCGTTCAATGAATGCAATTTTCAGAGATTCAAATAATAATTTAGGTGCATGTTTCTTTTTTTCTTTTCTGATCTTCTCTTACTTTTCTTTCTAACTAATCACCAATGCATTTCTCACCTTATACATTATAAGAGGGAAAATCTTCTTATGAATATATTATGACAGTTATAGTCACTTCTTTAAAATTTAGGATCGCGAATGGATAGATCAACAATGTCGTGATTGTGCATCACCAATTAAGAAAAAGATATGGACTGAACATTTGATACCTTATAATTGTATGTCCGGATTTTTTCTGCACGTGCTCCTGTACCAACCTGTAAAGTGAGACAGTGTCTGTTAAAATATTTTTGTTTGATTTCTGTCTGTATACTCCCCATATAAGCAAACTTGTACAATAAATTATGACTCGCATGCAAATCATGAAAGACAAATTGCTTAAATATATTTGATCATGTTACAACCAAATAGGAAAATTGGAAGCGTGAACTAGAGGGAGGACAGAGAGAGCGTCTGGTCTATAGTTTTTGATAATCAAGTCAACATCACATGTCAGAGAAGCGGGGTTTGCAATTACTGTGTTATAGTGTTGACTAAGTTCTGTGGGTTTGTAGTTGAACAAAATTTGAGGTTATCAAAGAAAGTAAATGACAGGCATATATATTTCTTTCAACATGATGTCAATACATATGAGCATTTCTGCATTAACATCTAAGGCAATATGAGAATTGCCAACAATTCTACAATTACAGAGTGCCTTGACGGAGTGCTGATCTAAGTTGTCTATTAAGAATGACATAAATGTACTGTAGTAACAATCACAAATAATCCCAAGGACCAAAATCATCAAGGCGATCAATAAACAAAGGCATCTGAGTCTACTCCAGAAAAAACACACAACAAGGATCATACCTGTAGTTTTCTTTGATTTCGTATTGACTCTTTGCTGCTCCCTTAACTTTATTCTCATATCTGTAAACGATCTCATATCAAAATCTAAATGCAAACATATTAAGAAAGAAAAGCTTAAGAGAATACTAAGGAAAAACGTTACTATACAGCTTCAAGAGTTTGGTCAGATTTTGGTTTTATGATATTTATATCCTTCAGTTGACGTGTTATTGAAAACTCAAGAAACAATAGCCATATTTTTATCTCATGAACATGTATTGAGAGAAAAAGGTCAGGTAGAAAAAAAGTCGAAATGTCATCAGACCTTCACATAATTCAATTTAAAAGCAGAGTTGCAATTTGACAAAGGAAACCTGAGATGTCAAAGTTGATGCTTTACAGTTTGGCTCGCACTAAACTGAAAAGCACGATCTTGTTCTGCAATCTTGACGTACCTTTCTTCAGTACAACAATGTGCGAATTCCGTTGGTCTTATGGAACAAGATCAATGCTGTTTTCAACCTTGTTAACATTACTGCGGCCTGCATGATTTCATGTCGTATCAGAACTCCTAGAGGTAATGGAATTTGCATCTTGTTCCGGAAGTTTAAAGATTGATTACTTGATGTGAAATAGTTATCATGTCGCATAGATCTATACCTCCAGCACCCCACAGAACGTCGCCTCGTCAGTTCAATATCTTTTGGATCAATAACGACTTCTTTTCATCAGCCTAGATAAAGATTTCAAATCGACTTGGTTGATGTTCTAAAAACTTGAAAAGAGTAGAGGAAGGCATAATACTCATGTATCATGTATGGTAGGCAAAAAGCTATGCTCATCTAAAGCACATACGAATTTAAAAATTAACAATTAAAGTAAAAAAGGGTTCTTTATCACGAATGATCTAGCCTCTGATAAGACTAGAAACAATTTGAGACTACACTACACTACATCTATGCCTACTTAAAAAAAAATAGGCATACGCAACTACTTTTATAATTTAGATAGATTTTATGCAAAAACAGTAACTTGAGGAATAAAATATAAATTAACAATGTTTCAAATGCTAAAGGCAGTTAGGACTTTAAAATTGTTTCAGAAACTATATGATTGACAGCGTATCATGAATAATGTATGGTCTAAAGCCATTGAAAACATGTAATTCTACCTCTGGCATGATGGCCACTGTTGCAGTAGAATGTATGTACGCGACCCTGTGTTTTGTCAATGGAACGCGTTGAACTCGGTGAACACCAGACTCGTTGATTTTTAATTTACTGTAGACACGATTTCCTTTGATCTCCATCACATAAGTTTTGTATCCTCCTTTTTCTGCCTAAAAGATGACAAAAAGCAAGTGTATACAAAATTACAAAGAGCAATTAAAAACTATATTTGAGTTTTTGCGAGGAGCACCTCAGAGCATGAGATGGCAGAATGCTTTCCAAGAACTACGTTCACTTATATTTTTCATACATTCGGACCTGATTCAACATCCAAAACAGAATCAGAATATGATTAGGAATTGAACAACTCAATAATGTTTTTATTCATTAAAACATTTTAAAACTAAGCAATCATAAAAGGCTAAGCAGAAAGAACAGGAAAATAACTGTTGGAGAACGGTCAAAGATTTTATTTTATATGTTGAAAAAACATAAACACAATTTGTGTGTATCATTGTTCTTCATGCACTCTGCATGCGTGTAGAAAGGACAAATAAAGAGCATGATACCTACAAGAATCACCAGCCTCAGGTATTCGCCTCTCACCACCGGTACCTGCTCTTACTGCAAAAAGTGAATGATGATAAACACTTCAAATGTTGATAATAATAATAATACTAGTAATAATGATGATATGTTAAGTTCAGCTATCCGGAAATTCCATAATGTAACTACCAAAGAGAGGTATGAGACGAGGAAGAAGTGGGGGACCCAGAAATCATGTCACTACTTGTGATGTATAAGTTCAAATTGATGAGTATCCACTACCATCCTCTCAGTGTAAACTAAAAAAACTGTGGCACTGAGTGAATTATAATCATTCAATCCACTTAAGGGCATATGATGTTACATTATAAGCTTCTATAAATTTTAAAAATTCCTCAATTTACATATTTTCTACATTTCCATTATTATAAAGCAAATACTATTTAAACTTTTAGAAATTAGCCTTATGTTCTCTAGCATAAGTCTCAGTCATTAAAACATTTAACTAAGCCATGAAGTTAAAAGTAAAAGTAAATCATTGAGTAACAACTAACAACAATGTACTGAAAAGAAGAAAAGAATCTACCTTCAAGCATTTGTTTCTTGCATCCAGAGGATCACTGAGGAAGCAGTTAAAACCTACGAATGTGCAAGATGCAATGCAATTAGTAAGTTTCTAAAATCTGAGTAGAAATGGAAAGTAAAATTATGAGAGAGAATGGGAGTTAGGTGATTGAAAATTCAAGATTGCTAAAGACAAAAAGAGAGTACAAATCAAAAAGAAAGGAGAAAAAGATAGGAGATTCCTGGCATGGTTTTGAAAAAATGGGGAACAAAAGCTTGTTATGGTCAATGAGAAAGAGAGTACATATGATGATAAACGTTGAAAGAGTATTAAGATTCCTCTGTAGGGTTTTACATTTCACATTTGGGGTTAACAATTGCTAAATTGGTATTTGGATCCAGATACTGACCAACAACATACAAACTTTCACGTGAAATTAGCATATTTCCGATAACAAAAAACTTATCAAGAATTTTTTTCGTACGAAAGATCACACAGACTTTAGTTTCATAAATTAAGGTTAAACACAAGTCACAAGCAGTGACAGTATGACACAAAAAATCTAAATTACAATCCCAAACAAATTAACATGAATAATAAACAACAAACCTTCATATTGTCCTCTAGCTCTGAGAGTTGCTTGGACAAAGAGTCAATTTCGTAAGATATCATTTCCGCCATATCCTCGTCCATTGCCATCATCCTTTGCTAAAAGCTAACATGTTGATTGAGAAGAAATAGACAGGAAAAAAAAAATCAATAGCTGTATAAATCATCCTTCAACTCATGGAGTGGAAAATCGATTAACAAATGATAGTCCTTGAGCAAACCTTTGGTTTCTTCAAGCATCTTCTCACAGTCTTTAAATCTCTTATACATGGACACAACCTAACATTCACAATATCACATTAATGACAGTAGAAGACATTTACGGGTAAACTTCTCAATAGTTATTTATGGAAAAAGAAACATTAAAAAATCTTGTAACAACATTAAATTTTTCAACAGAAATTCCTTATAGAAGTTGAAATTATTTTTTACATTTTTAATTATTATTTTTTATAAGCTCACTCATTTCAGTTCTTTTGCAGCCATACATTTATTTCAGTTGATAACCTTTCACAAGTTATTATAAAATAATCTAAATACACCTAGTTGAATGTAAAGTGTGAAGGAAATGATAATAAGGAGCAATATCAGTTTGAGTACCACATCAAGCTCGGATACCGATTGTGCTAACTTTTGATACTCACTGGGATTAGACACAATGTCTGGATCAGCAAGCTTCACCTGAAATAATTTTAGATTTCAGACATAAATAACTAGTCCACGTAAAGTAACCTCTGTCTAATATAAATATAAGTCCGTTTTAGAAAATTATCCCTAAATATAAGCCAATTTCAAATTCTATACACATTTATTATTATTTTTCAAATATACTTCTTATTAATACTGCTAATTTATCTAGAGAGAGAATGAACATATCTATAAATATTTTAGTAAATTATACACAAAATATGAACATATTAAATGCACACTACTTTTCTTTTCTTAATATATGTGAAAATGAAAAAAGAGAGTATTAAAAAAGCAGTTAGTCGTGTAAAAGCATACCGTTAATTCTTTCCAAGTTTTCTCAGCAGATTCAAGCTTCGATATAAGATAAGGTTCCTGAATTCAAACACCATGAAAAGTAAATAGAAAAGAATAAGAGGATTAAACTAATTACATAATAATTATTATTAAATTTAAATGGAAAAGTAATTCAAATGAATTTGGTGAGGTACCGCCATGCAGACGAATCTTGTAGAAATGAGCGTGGTTCTGGGGAACAACAGTGACGCGTCTGCTAATGAATTGGTGAATGGAACGGTGTCGTACAGGGACTACGTCACGGCGTGTGCCACATATTCGAGCTGTGAAGTTCGCCCGTTAAGCTGTTCATGGTGTGGAAGTCACACAGCAATGACAGTGTGTTTTTTTTGGATAAAGGAACAGAAGACACGGATATGAGAGCGGTTGTGTATTGCTGTTAGGATGAGATACTTTTTGGATTGGACTGGGCTGGGCTTAACATATGTTAGTTAAGTTTTTTAAGGTTTTACTATTCACACCCCTAAGTTTTTGCTTACAAACTCCTATCAATTTTTTATTTTAAATGTAATCAGTGATCACCCTTCTATTCGAATTTGTATTTTCTAACTGTTACAGCATACCACTTTGATAAATTTGGACCGTCCCGTCTCAAATCAATAATCATAATTATTTAAATTATTTTTGTAATTGCATTATGTTTACATGTAGTGGTGAGTTCGGTCCCTCCTATTCATATGGAAATTGTCGTGTTAATCACAATTGTTTTTTTAAATGTTAATCTTTAGTTAATACTTTTCTATTCATTTTTAATTTTACCTTCCAAAATACCTTAGTTACGAAACTTTAATTTATTTTATAAACAACAGGTATGGTAGAAAATCATTACTATGATTATTAGTAACGTATTTTTTTGAATATTTTTAAATAAAATTATGAAAAAAATTATAATATATTAATTATAATTTATCATAAAAAATTATACACGGTATAAATATTATCAACAAAAATGACTTGTATAAAGAATAAGTATTGGGCTATTTGTATAGTCCCATAGCACGTATTCATAATTGATGAGAATTCAATTTTTTTTTATGTTTTATAATTGATAAAAAAGATATATTTGATAAACAAATATAACAAAATTAAAGTAATTTAGTTAAATATATTTTTAATTTTGGCTAAAATTACGATATTCAAGTTTAGTTTTTATTTTTTTATTCATTTATAGTCTCAATTTTGATTATATAGGGATTTTTTTAGGGACAAAAAATATTATTATTATTTTTTTATCGATAAAAACTTTTCAAAATAGGAGTTAAAGATGAATAAAAAAAATTTAAAAATTAAAAAGTTGAGAATTTTTTATAGAAAATTGAAAGTAAAATTTTATAAAGACTATAAATTTATTTTATCTAATTTTTCTAAATAATTAAAATTGTATTTTTTTTTTGCAAAATTAGAACATGTTTTTACAGACCCGGCTTATTCATGCGCGATCCGTGGAAATAGTACTTCACATCTCCAACGGTGAACTCAACATAAGGTTCATTAGATGGAATCCACTGTGGCCACTTATCTTAAAACAACTCATCTTTTTTTACTTCAAACGTGGGTTCATTAAATAGGACTTAGTAACTATTATAAATTTATTATTATTATTAATAAATAATTAAAAATGGTAACGGTTATAATTTTATTATATTAAATTGTGAAAGTATGTTCCTTCTTGAGAGCACCGTGATGACAGACGTGTCACAACTCCAATCGTGAACTCACCAAAAAAGCTGAATGTTACGTAATTACACGCTGACGAACGAATCATTTGACTCCCGTTGAAAATGCTCTTGGTGAAAAAAAATAAAATAAATTGGAATGCTAACAAGACCCAAAACCTTAAACGAGATCCATTTTAATTCAACTTCACATCAATTAAATATTTAAAGATGTAAAAGATACTGTATGAAACATATGGGACATATTTGTCATTAAAATGGGGAAAGGAAAGTAGTTGTAAACTTGTACTAATAGCATAATATAAAATTGGTGTCAGCTTTAAATAGATGATTATAATGGATCATATTAGGCAAATTCGTAGAATGTTCAATTATTAGGCACACCACGCATGCTTATGCAATGATGAGGTTGATTATGAGACTGCTACGGCATCCTAGATTTTTTGGATCCGGTACGGCCCATGGTGGGAGGCCCACATTGAGCCCGTATATTGTGTATGTGTTATAATGAAATATTATACATTCATGCGATGAAAATAAATAAATTTTGGCACTAATTCTGCAAAGAGCAATGATATTTGAACACAATTTTTAAACACAAATACAAACACAAATACAATGTGGCTCCACAATAGTCTCTCTTCATTTATTTTCTCTTTTATATATTTCTAACAATTTCTCTCTTTTATTTAATTTCCTCCTCTTTTTATTTTCCCCTTTTTTATCTCTCTTTTTTAAACTTTTTTTTCTTCCTCTATCAAATAATTTCACAGATTCATCTTTCTTTTTTTTCATAATTCCTCCTTTTTCATTTTTAATTTACTTATTTTAAATCAAAAACTTTATGAAGTAACTTTGACATTCAATCAAACAAAATATAAACTTGTTAATGACTAAATAATATGGTTAATTCCTTACAACAACTTGGTTAAATGAAGTTGAACAGAAAGTTTTGGTCCATTCTAATCAAACAATATAAATTTGTTAATGGCTTTAAGAAATATGCACTAAACTTAATATGGACTAACAAGTCACAACCCTAAACTTTTTAGACCGAAAATAATGCCATTAACCACTTATTATACTTTATTAACCAATAATGCTTACACTATTAACCAGAAAATAAAACAAAAAAAAACCCAGAAAACCGTGTATGAGCCCAAAACAACAAAAGTAAACCGTTAAGAAAATATCAGAAGAACTAAAATAAAATAAAAATCTAAGAAGTGTAGATTTGGAGAACAATGTGTAAAAAAATACAAGTGAAAAATAAAATCTAGGTCAACACAAAAATTAGCTGATTCATCTAAAAGAAAGAGAGAGAGAGAGAAAAGAGAGAATGAAAGAGGAAAAAGATGGATGAAGATGAAAAAGACTATAGGGAAAAGAAAGAGAGAAGAGAGAGATTGTGGTGTTTAATTTGATTTTATTGTTAATCAATGAAGAGAGAGTAACAGAGGTGTATTAATGAAGATAGAGAATATAAATATGTATAAATGTGTATAGCGTATACGTATAAGTAGTTGTGTTTGTATTTGTGTTTAAAATTGTGTTTAAATAACATTTCTCT
>PGTU02010951.1:0-11717 GCA_002896215.2 Cicer echinospermum | reverse complement strand
CCTTAAATTAATCGTAAGGTATTTCCGCAGTTTAAAATTCAATTTATCTATCGACGAGAAATTAGGCGTTTCGGGTGAAACGGTAATTTAATAAATATCTAGATTTTGAGATATTTGTTAAGTTATATTTATTATATATATATATGTTTGCTTGGAGGGAAAAAGAAAGGAAAACTAGAAGGAAGGAAAAGGAAAAGAAAATAGTATATAAAGGAAGGAAGGAAAAAGGAAGAAAGGAAAAGCAAAGGAAAGAAATAGAAAGGAAGGAAAACTTAAAATTTCCATCTCTTTCCTCTGCACTTCTCACGCAAGAACAACCAAATTTCCATCCTCATCCATTTTTTGTTTTCGTTGCTTCCTTTTCTTCAAAACTAGTGACCCAAGGTTGGGTGAGGGTTAGACCAAGGTTTTCGTAACTCCACTCTTCCTCTTTGATTCGAAAACGAAGAAATACGGTTTTTGAGATCCAAACACAAACCCCTCCGTTTCTCCTAGATCCAAACCTCATTTCTCGAAGAGATAGAAGGAAAAGTTGCTCACCTCCGTGCTACAGTGCTAGTGCACTAAATTTGGGAAGCGGCGTGCGAGCGGAGATTTTACCGGAATTTCTCGCGGAACCGGAAACTCTCGATAAAGCTAACTTTGAGGTAATGGCTCCTTCCAAACTTCTAGCTTGCATTAGGACTTATCTGTAGTTGTGTGGGAAGGAATTTGTTAGGTTTAAATGTATCGATTTGGGGAAAGACGAAACTAGTGTGTTATGGGTAAAAACCTTAGAGTTAGGTTTTGTTTATAGTGATGAATGTTTCGTGGTAAATGAAATTGATGTATCTGGGTGTTATGTTGCGTGATTTGTGTTCGTTGTATTTGGTGTGGTTGTTTGTGAATCATGGTTTGAATGTGAAAGTATGTTTGAATTTGTTTCTGTGGAATTTGAAAACCATTAGAGTTAAACGAGTATTAAAAAATGGGGAATCTTTTAATACCTCGGTTTGCTTAATGTGTATTTGAGGAAAATGCTTAAGTTAACTGGGCGTTGAGAATGGGGAATCTCTTAATGTCTCGGTTACTTAACTATCGTTTTTGAAAAATCGTTCGGTAAATGAGCATTAAGAATGGGGAATCTCTTAATGACTCGTTTACTGAATGTTTTGCGAGAAAATCGTTTAAGTCAAAAGTATATTAAGAATGGGGAATCTCTTAATATGACTGTTTGCTTAACGTTTTGTTTTGAAAATCATTAAGTTAAATCGGTATTAAGAACGGGGAATCTCTTAATGACCTATTTAATTAATGTTGTTTGAAAGTCGTTTAAGTTAAATGGGTATTAAAAATAGGGAATCTTTTAATATCTGCATTTGCTTAACGATTGCTGTGAATGGAGTCTGTGTATGCTCATGCATTTCATTTGGTAAATTGTGTCGACCCGTGATAGGTGACACCTTGGTAAACTGTACGGACCCGTGATAGGTTGTACGTTTGCGATTTACATTTTAGTAAATCGTGTTGACCCGTGATAGGTGACACCATGGTAACTGTACTGACCCGTGATAGGTGGTACATTTACGATTTACATTTTTGGTGAATTTGTGCTGACCCCGTGATAGGTGGCACCTAGGTAAACAGTACTGGTCTGTGATAGGCGGTACGTTTACGATTCCCGCTTTTTCTTTTAGTAAATCGTGTTGACCCGTGATAGGTGACACCTCGGTAAACTGTACTGACGGACAGGGATGGTGGAAATCTTTGAAAATCCTGTTAAGGTGCATGCTTAGTTAAAAACTTGTTTTGAGCATTCAAAAACTTAATTGCTATGTGTTAACTGTTATTTTCTGGTTGGTGACCCTTTACACTATTGTGGAAATCTGGGCTTTGCCCTCAGATGAGAGTCAGGACGGCCCTACTGGTTCGTACCCTACGGACAGGGATGGAGATGGGAACGCTTGACTGCCGTTGTGTTAGGAGGATCTCACGGGGCCGCGTGGAGATTACTCAGGTGTAATAGCTTTTGGTAGGATGATCAGATTAGGATGATGTATAGGGACTAGGGGTCCTTCTTTTTGGTTTGGAGTATTTTAGTTTTGGAAAACTGTACTTATAACTAAATATTATCAGTTTGATATCATCTTTGAATGGGTTCCATGTACCATTTGATGTTTATGTAAAAATGTTTTGGATTTATAATTGGAGAAACTTTTCCGCTGCGTAAATTATAATGACTCAATTATTTATCCAAAAGCATTTCCTGATTTAATTCTTTGTTCGTTTTTAATTACTTTTAAAAAAAAAAATATACCCTCGCTTTGAAAAACGGGGTGTTACAAGATTGGTTAAAAACCCTAATTGGACAAGAATAAGCCTAGAGAGGACGAAAATGACCTAAATGTTAATCCAATGACACAAATGTGTTGGTATCAATGACCTCGCAATAACAGAAAATATATCAGTTTACGTTACAAAATTAATCAGTATCAAGCGCACAGCGGAATTTAAATTTTGAGGCATGCAAAGTTAGCAATATAGAAAATTAAAGAGATAGAGAGTTAGAGAAGAAGACACAGAGATTTATCCTGGTTCGGTTGTTCAACAACAACCTACGTCCAGTCCTGAAAATCCAATCGGATTTCAGATTTTCTTCTCCTTCAATAGAAAGAATCAATTACAAAGACTTTCCAGTTTCCTCCCTGAAACCTATCAATCTCTAATTATGTCTTTCCTATTGAATACCCTCTGATCCTTGTAGACACTCAGCAGCCTATCACAGAATCAAAGTACAACTCTTTCTTGTTGAGCCCTCTCAACCAAGAAAGTAGTCACCAGTTTCAAGCTGGTTTTTCTTGCGTTCTATTCCTTTCAAAGATTTATTACAGAATGAATAATAGATGTAAAACAAAAGAGTCTTCAATCTTTATGAATGTTGCTCCTCACGAATCTGGATATTCAAGCCTTGTTCATGAGCACATTATCATTTCTCTTAGATTGTCAACAAACTGTATTGAGATCTGTAATCACAATTATGAATTTGTTAGTTTGTTGTTATGAACAGCTAAGAGCACTATGAGAAATTATGAAAGTTACGAATTGTTATTGTAAAAGTTATTATAATAAAGATTGAAAGACATCTTATATAGTTTCTGAAAAACCAACTACGAAATCGATTTCCCAATCGATTTTTGTAAAGTTATAAAAGTGCTAAATCGATTTGCCAATCGATTATCGCGAGTCTTGTTTTTTCTTTAATCTTGAAACTATACAAGCTAATCGATTTACCAATCGATTCTTTAAAACAACACTTTTCAGTAGAACATGTCCAGACTTGCATAAATCGATTGCCTAATCGATTTCTGGGAAACTGTTTCAATAAAAGTAGTATCAATCGATTACTCAATCGATTTGCCAAGTCTCAGAGTCGATGTATAAAAACACAGAGTCGATTTGGTCATAACCTCAGAGTTCACTGTGTTTTCAAAAAGTTTATTTCAATCGATTTGCCAATCGATTGTTTTCAAAACAGTGGCTCAGTTTTTTTGATGTCAATCGATGTGTCAATCGATTGGATTCAAACAGTGACTCAGCTATTTGATATCAATCGATTGCCCAATCGATTTAATTCAAAACAGTGACTCAGCTATTTTGATGTCAATCGACTTGTCAATCGCTTTGGTAGCATGTTCCTGAAAAGTTTTTTACCTGTGTGTTAGTTCAATCGATTTCCCAATCGATTGCAACCAAACTTCAAAATTGAAAGTTCAACAAATAGATTGTCCAATCGATTGTATTTGTCACAGGTGAGGTTATTTTTCAAATGATACTTTGTCAATCGATTTCCTCAGCACTGGAGTGCCACTGTGACTCATTCAATCGATTTACCAATCGATGTGTTACCATCAGGTTTGATTTGTGAAATGTTCAATCGATTGCTCAATCGATTACTCTCCAAATCAGAGGCTACTGACTTGTGCAGTTTTCAGTTTTAATTAAGCTAATCGATTGCCTAATCGATTTCACATTTACAAACACTTAAGATTTCCTTACACCCTTGTTATGAAATCGATTTCCCAATCGATTTACATAATCAGAATTCAACTTTTGTTGATTTCTTGTGTTCCAAGCAATTTGATCCAAGTGTGTAGGATTTGATTATGGTTCCTGAAATCTTGGCTCAATTCAAATATTAGATTTATCATGTATTGTATGAACATTGTTGAATTATTAATTATGTCAAAATTAGGAATCAAATGATCAAAATCCAACAATCTCCCCCCTTTTTGGCATAATGACAATTCATACAAATTGTAACTTGAGCAATTTCAGACATATTATTAACATCATTTAATAGCATCATAAAATTATTGTTGAATGATCAGATCAGAGCATGTAGAGCATGTATCAGAGCATATCAGATCAGATCATATTAATACAACATATATTAATTAACAAGTGTCAGAGCATATATTTAAAATATCAGAAAAAAAATATCAGAACATTATAAGCATCAAGTTATAATATTTCTCCCCCTTTGTCAGTTAAGGCAAAAAGGCAGAAAATAATTCATCCCCCTATGTTAAAGAACATAAGCATTGGGGTTGAAACCTTTTAACTTGTGTATTAGAGTAAAAACAGTCAAAACAATCATAGCAATTTATGAACATATTAAAATGAATTCATAGAGATAGAATAAACTGTCATATGCAAAAAAAAAATCACAAGAATACAGCAAGACATGGCAAAACAGCATAGATCCTAAAACCTAATCTCCTAATCTAGGCTGGGCCTCACTATTATCTAAGGAAGAGGTTGAGACCGCTGTATTACCCTCAGCAGGTGTCTCCTCTTCGTGAGTCTCAGGGTTAACTAGGGATCTGGGTTAGGTTCCTCAGCTGCTTGGCGACCAATGTCTGCAACGTCTTCAAATGATAGTTTGATGCCGAGGTGTGCCTGAATTTCATCCACATTTTGAACAACTGAGTTCAAGGAGGCTTGCATAGTCCTTAGACGTGCTTCTACTCTGGACTGAATTCCAACACATTGGC
Organism: Cicer echinospermum; assembly: GCA_002896215.2. Lineage (NCBI taxonomy): Eukaryota > Viridiplantae > Streptophyta > Magnoliopsida > Fabales > Fabaceae > Cicer > Cicer echinospermum. The sequence continues at coordinate 6,684 of PGTU02010951.1, read as the reverse complement.
ATTATGTGCCATCTGAGCTTCAATAAATTCCAAATCTAACAACAAAAGCAGGAGTAGCAGGGACAGTTTCAGATTGAGGCGGAGGTGGAGTGGAGGCTGTGCTGGTTCAGCTGCAGGCTGTGATCTCATCCAAATTCCTTGTACCCTTTTCAATTGCATCTGATTCACAATTGATTCTCCAAAAATCAGGGTGGTCTTGACAGATTCTTCATTACCAAAGAAACCTTGAAGCGTTTGAGAATCTTGGTGATCAGTTGCGGATAAGGTAGCATGAGCTTAGTCTGCGAAGCTTCCAACATATGCCTGAGCACTATCCAAGTCCAGCTCATCCTTAATTCCTTTGATAATCCCCATAGCAGTAGTATGTCCAACTTTTGAACTACTGCGTGATTTCCTGATCTTGGCACTAACATACGAGTCAAAGCATAACATCAACATTCTATGTTGGACCTTCATTTGACCAATGGGCAGTGACACCGATTCAACAAAACCATCGACCATCAGGTCTTTAACTGCTGTGTGTCTATCCATAGACTCTTCCCAACCTTGTCAGCAGTGTCAGCTTCTGAACTTCCATCAATGGACTTGCCGTAAAAAGGCAATCCTGATAAGGTAGAGAAATCGTCGAAAGTCATAGCAATCTTCTTCCCTTTGACTTGAGCAGTGAAACCTTCTTCAAGTTAACTTGAAAGATGAGTAGATTCCCTGATCAGCTTAGGGTAACAGTCAAGTGTAGACGAAAGAAAGTTCTCAAGTCCATGGAATCTGAGGTGATCCTGAAAAGTGAACTCGACATTCTCAAAATAAGGAAAATCCATTGTCCTTGCTTTTCATGGATTTTCTTTTTAACGAAATCAGGTGATATGGAGGATTGAGGTCCTTTTCTTTGGTGCAGGGACCTTCTTAGCAGGGGGTGAAGAAATGGTTTTCTTCTTTGCAGGGGGTGAAGAAATGGTTGCTTCTTTCGCTTTTGAGTAATCTCCTTCATTGCATCAGCCATTATTCTCAGTGGGAGGTTCCTTACGTTTCTTGATCTTTTCTGGAATAGGAGCATGAGCCTTTCCTTGTCTTTAGCAAGAATCTTGTGAGTTGGAATTGGAACCCTCTTTGTTAGTGTTTGAGGGGTGAAGGAGTTTCACTTGTTGAAGATGAAGAAGGTGAAGGTGTATGTGGCTGGGTTTGTTTTCACACGAGCCATGATCGCAACAAAATAGATTGAATGTAGGTAGAGTGTAGATAGAGTGAACAAACTGATGAAGATGCAGAGCAGTGAAGCAGATAGAGTGAAAGCTGAAAAAAAAAAGCTGGAAAATCTGGAAAAAAAATCTGAGAAACTGATGAAGAAATCGATTTTGTCCTTTACCTTTTTATACTTAACCCTTGTCAATCGATTTCCAAATCGATTGGGTTACGTTACCCGAATCCTTAATCGATTGTGTAATTATGATGTCCAACGGCTAGTAAAAAGTTCGCAAACGTCATATGCCTAATCGATTCCCAAATCGATTTTTCCGTTTTACTAATCGATGTGTCCAAATCGATTGTCCCAAATGTCAAAAAAACTGAACACTGAATCAATCGATTTCCAAATCGATGCTCGGGATCTTTACAAAATATTTTCCAAAGAAATCTGAAGTCTGGGCTGTCCAAATCGATGTCCAAATCGATTTTATAAACAGTTTTCATCAGGTAATCGATTTCCAACTCGATTATTAATCTGGATAAAACTCACTGATAAATACCAGAATCAAATAAAACTTATATTTCACTAGGATCAATGATCCCTAGTTTCATCCTTATGTTCAAAAAGCTTTCTTTTGGTAATGCTTTTCGTGAAGATATCTGCTAGCTGTCTTGTAGTATTCACATATTTCGAGTTTGATGACTCCATTCTGAAAATGATCTCTTATGAAGTGGTGCCTTACCTCAATATGTTTTGTCCTTGAATGCATTACAGGGTTCTTTGTTATGCTGATAGCACTTGTGTTATCACACATGATCGCACTGTTCCCAAATCGACACCGAAGTCCATTAAATGCTGTTTCATCCATAAGATTTGAGCACAACAGCTCCCAGCTGCTATGTATTCAGCTTCTGCAGTAGACAATGCAAACTTGTTTGCTTCTTACTAAACCAGGACACTAGAGAATTACCAAGTAGATGACATGTACTGAGGTACTCTTTCTGTCAAGTACAACCAGCAAAGTCTGAGTCTGAATACTCAACCAAAGTACATGTTGAAACCTTTGATACCACAAACCAAGATTTTAGTACCTACCAAGTATCTGAAAATTCTCTTTTACTGCACTGAGGTGAGAATTCCTGTCGGATTCGATTGATACCGTGCACACATGCAAACGCTGAACATAATATCCGGTCGCTTGCTGTAAGATAGAGCAGAGATCCAATCATACCACGAAAATCTAGTTACATCTACAGGTTGCCATTTCATCTCGGTCTAAGAAATTTCTCTTGACTCATGGGTGTATCAATGGACTTAAGCTTATCAAAGTTAAATTCTTTATCAAATCAGAACAATATTGATGACTAATGAAAATGGCCTGCTTGCTTTTGTTAATTGAATCCCAAGAAATATGACAGTTCACCCCATCATTGACATTCAAATTTACCCTTTCATTCAAGTTTTCAAATTCTTTGCAAGAGCTTAATCATTTGTTGATCCAAATATGATGTCACAACATTAAATTTGGACCAGCAAGATGTCATTTTCAGTAGTTTTTTTAAAGAGTGTCTTATTCAACATTCCTCTAAAAAATTTGTTGAATGAGGAAAGCTGCGAGTTCTCATTACCAAGCTCTGTGGAGCTTGTTTCAACCATAGAGGGCCTTTGAGATTTATACACATGTTAGGAAATCTGGCATTTTCAAAACCTGGTGTTTGACTCACAAAAACTTCCTCTGTATGTAGTGTCTCATTAAGAAATGCACTCTTCACATCCATGTGATATAGTTGAAGTCCATGATACATGCATAAGCCAACAAAAATCCTTATGGCTTCTAGTCTAGCTACAGGGCATAGGTCTCATCAAAGTCTATCCTCCTCTTGACTATAACCTTTGCAACTAATCTGGCCTTTATTCCTAGTTATCACACCATCTCATCTAACTTATTTCTGAACACCCACCTAGTTCTATAACATGTTTACCCTCTGGCCTAGGTACCAAGTTCCACACTTTGTTCTCTCAAACTGGTTTAACTCCTCTGGCTAGCAAGTATCCACTCACTATCTAAAAGGGCTTCCTTAATGTTCTTAGGTTCAATCTGAGACACAAAGGCTGTGAGGTTACAGAACTCTCTAAGGTTTCCTCTAGTTGACACACCTCTAGAGATGTCACCTATGACGTGTCTAAGGGGTGGTTTCTATTGAATCTCCATTCCTTAGGTAACTCACTGGTTTCTATAGGTTCTATATGGTCTGCACTAGTTGGAGATTAGCTATATAGTGTTCTAGGGGTTCAGATTCTACAACATCATCCAAAATATATTAACCTTAGAAGGAGTTTTGTTCAAGTTTTCTGTAAAAGATTCATCAAACTTTACATGAACTGACTCTTCTATGGTTTTTGTTCTTTTGTTGTAGATTCTATAGGCTTTACTAGTTTGGGAGTATCCTAGAAAGATTCCTACATCTGCCTTAGGGTCAAACTTTCCTAGGTGTTCCTTGCCATTGTTCAAAACAAAGCACTTACAACCAAAGATTCTAAAGTAAGACAGGTTTGGTTTTCTACCCTTGTACAGCTCATAGGGTGTTTTCTTAAGAAGTGGTCTAATCAGTACTCTATTCACAATATGAGTGGCTGTACTAATTGCATCTGCCCAAAAGTACTTAGGTAGGTTGGAGTCCTTAAGCATGGTCCTAGCTAACTCTTCTAGGGATCTCTTTTTCCTCTCCACTACCCCATTCTGCTGTGGTGTCCTAGGGGCTGAATAGATGTGGTTGATTCCATTTGATTCACAATAATTTTGAAAAAGATCATTTTGGAATTCACCTCCATGATCACTTTTTATTGAAACAATTTTCAAATCATTCTCATTTGTACTAAAGCAGCAAACTTTTGAAAACAGAGAATGGTATCACTTTTTAGGCTAAAAAATAAGTCCATGTGAATCTAGAATAATCATCAACACACATATCATACAGGTTTCCACCTAAACTCTTAACTGGGCAGGTCCAAAGAGGTCCATGTGAACTAGTTGTAAAACTCTATTTTTCTAACTAAATCTATAGAGGGAAATGATCCTTAACCGAGTTTACTCTCTCACATGAATCGCACAACCTATCCTAAAACTTCCCTATTGGGGGAGGTCCTATACTAAGCGTTTGCTAACAAGCTTATTCAGTGAAATATGAATATGAGCAATGCGTTGGTTGCCAACAGCATGTTTATCTTGGTTTGATGAACAAGCAACATTACAGCACTTGGTACAGAATTGAAATCCAAGCATGTAGATGTTGTTAATCTGTCACCAATCAGCTTTATGTTTTTGTCATCTTTATGTTCAATGATGCATGATTGGATAATAACTTACTTGATAAACCTGTGTGACATAGCTGACTATGCTTAGCAAGTTACTGCGTTCCGTCCTTCAACATATAATACATCTTAATCACCTGTAGTTGGACTCAGCCCTAGTCACCGAATTTCAATAATTTCCTCTATTGGTTGTCTCCATATTGACAAAGCCTCCTTCCTTTAATGTCAAGGACAGGAATTTGGATTTGTTCCCCTGTCATCGTGCTTCGAACTATCCGCTATCCAATACATGAGTGCTTAGTGGATTGTAGCACACCTGCACACACAAATCAGAATTTTGTTTTAGGTCCCCAATCTAAAATTGGGTCCTGTTTGGTTAGTGTCTAACACAGATTCTTTGCAGTCCAAATTGCTTCCATCCCTTATTGCTTTAATTTTTTAAACTTGCAATTTGGACACAAAAAGTCCATTTCGCAACAGAAATGACACTTGCCTTTAAAGGATGAATGGTGATTTGGCTTAGTAAAGATATCATACATATTCTTAGCAATAGCAGATTTTTGACCATGTTTGACACTTCTGGTTTGCATATAACCAATACCATATCTATTTTTATTCCTTTCAACATGCATGTTTGGTGTATATCCTAAACCAGATTTTTCATGAACATGTCTTTGATTGCTAAGTATGACATTCAGTTTATCTTTACTATTAGCAAACTTTAACAAATCAGATTTTAATGATGCAACCGTATGTTCAAGTTCAATGCACTTTGCAGATTTTTCTTGTGAATCCTTTTTCAATTGTTCACATAAATTTTCAATTTTTTTATGCTCAACATTCATTTGTTCAAGCATTTTCTTTGTGCTTAACAATTGTTTTATGGAGTTCACATAATCATCATGCAATTCATTGAAGGCTTCTTGAAGTTCATCATAGGTTGGATTGGATTGTGAACTAACCTCATTTTCTGATTCTGAATCTGAATTTGCCATGAGACATATATTGGCTTCTTCTTCATCCGAAGAGGCAGAATTCGTTATCGTTCAAGCAACGCCTTCTTTGTTTTGGGTGACTGGTTCTTTGGCTTTTGGATTTTCAGCTTTATTTTTGTTCTGCAATTTTTGTAGCATTTCTACTTTATGTGCCACTCTTTCCACATTCATAAGCATTAAATTGCTTGTTTTCACTGGTCTGGAGCTGGATGGTTTTCTGAATTGTTATCTTTCTTCTTCATGAAAATTTTTAAATTTCTTGAGCAACAGTCGAATTTCTGTTTCTTCCATTGTCACTTCTGGATTCATTTGAGCAGCTATCAGATTCAGTTTTGGATTTGATTTGCTTTGAACCTTCAGAGAATAAACCTTTATTTTTCCTACTTTCCATTTCAGCTTCATCCAGTCGAATGTAATTCATTTATGTTCCCTTATTTTCCAATAAATGTTGCTGTCGTCATCTTCGCTAGATCCTTAGGACTCACTATTGCGGGTAATCTTGGGCTGCCATTCTCTGGTTTAAACATCTCATAATCTTTCCCGATCTGTGTTCGTTATCCACATATTTCCCTAGTGCATGCAGGTTGTTTGACAATGTGTGGTGAATCTGTTTGCAAATACTGATTGACCTCTTCATTTCTTCATGCTAAATAATTCATATTCGTCGCATGAGCGTTTCACGCGAGCCTCTCTTACATCAGTAGTACCTTCATGCGTTTCCTTGGAGATGTGCCCATCTCTTTTGCTGACTTGCAATTGGATAGCTCTAAAGAACTCTTCTGCACATAGGGCTTGATTGTGATTATGTTCTTCGCCTTCGCATTGAAACCATTCTTTTTGTCTTCATCGGACCAGTCGGCTCTAAGGCTCTTAAATCATTGAATCATTCGTTCCTGCAATCTGGGGATATATGGACCGTTTCAACAGCATCAAACGGATGTCATGCCACTTGCTTCCGGAATATGAGCATCTTTTGCTTCCAGTAACATGTAGGTTACCGTTGAGCTGGTGGGTGTGAAACGAAGCGCCTTCTCCCAAAACGTCAGTCGAGGCCATCTTCTTATAAGTGTACTCCAAGAAAGTTAGCTCTGATACCATTGTTGGTATCCAGTGGACTCGGAATACAGAAATATATCAGTTTACGTTACAATTAATCAGTATCAAGCGCAACAGCGGAATTTAAATTTTAGGCAT
>PGTU02010950.1:0-10374 GCA_002896215.2 Cicer echinospermum | reverse complement strand
CTTGTATTTGGCAATCCGGTTATAAAATCCATGGAAATATTGTCCCACTTTCCATTCAGGTATATCTAAGGTTGCAACATCCCAGCAGTCGCTGATGTTCCACCTTCGCTTCTGACAAGTTAAGCCAAATGGATAACATATTCCGCCACATGTTTCTTCATTCTTGGCCACCAATAATTCTGCCTCAAATCCTATAACATCTTTTGTTGCTCCAGGATGAATACTCAGCTTATTCTTATGCGCTCTTCTAAAATCGTTTTCCGCATATCTGTAATTTCTGGTACACAAATCCTACCGTTACACCGCAAAAATATTATCTGGCCCCAATTCTTGAACTCATCGTCTTCCCTGCACTATTAGATTCCTCATCTCTTGGTGAATTAAGACGTCCATCTTGAGAATTTGCAATGTCCTCAAGTAGTCCACTCGAGATCTTAATCATTCCGAATTCAAAATTCCCGATGCAAACTCTACGTTCAAGTGCAGGTCTCTAAAAGCTTCCCACAACTCTTGTTTGGCTAGCCATAATTATTGAAGACACCGATACACTTCTTCTGCCTCAACACATCAGCCACTACATTGGCCTTCCCAGGGTGGTACTGCCAGTGTGAAATCAAAGTCCTTGAGAGTCTCCATCCATCGTCTCTGGCGCATGTTCAACTCTTCTGATCAAACAAATATTTTCAAGCTTTTTATGGTCACTGAACACGGTGAACGTGCACCCATATAAATGGTGCCTCCAGATCTTTAATGAAAAAACAACCGCGGCAAGCTCCAAATCATGAGTAGGATAGTTTCTCTCATGAATCTTCAATTGTCTTGAGGCATAAGCCCACAGCCTTCTTGTGTTGCAATCATGACACATCCCAACCCTTGGTGAGCATGCATCACACTTAAACTTCATAGGGTTCTTCTGATTGCGGTATAATACCAATACAGGTGAGTCTGTCAATTTTCTTTTAGTAATGGAAGTGTTTCTTCACACTTCTCCGTCCATGCGAAACGCAAAAAAAAAGGTTGATCTTTTTGGTAAGTTGTGTCAGTGGAGGCCACAATCTTTAGCAAAACCTCGATAAACCTCCTGTAGTACCCTGCCAATCCTACAAAAACTTCGTATGTCAGTGACAGTCTGAGGCTGTTTCCAAGCAAGAACCGCCTCAATCTTAGCCGGATCTACAGCAATAAACTCCTTCTTGGTTATCACATGTCCAAGAAATTACTTTCTCTTAGCCAAAATTCACACTTCGACATATTGGCATATAGTCGCTTCTCGCGTAAGATTTCAAGAACTTGGCGTAAATGTTCTCCATGCCTCTTCCGTTCTTGAATAAATCAGTATATCATCAATAAACACCACAACAAATTTATCCAGGAAATGAATTAAAGATTCTGTTCATGTAGTCCATGAAAATTGCTGGTGCATTGGTAACCCAAACGGCATAAACCAAATATTCATAATGTCCATAGCGGGTTCTGAAAGCAGTTTTCTGAATATCTCCTTCCCTTACTCGAATCTGATGGTAACCGACTTCAAGTCAATCTTCGAAAATATCACGGCCCATCTCAATTGATCCATTAAATCATCGATGCGTGGCAAAGGATAACGATTCTAATAGTTGCCTTAATTAAGCTGTCTATAGTCCACACATAAGCGCGAGCTTCCGTCCTTCTTCTCTAACTACCAAAACTGGAGCTCTCCCATGGTGATACACTCGGTCTTATTAAATTTCCTCTCCAACCAATCTTCAATTTGACTTTGAGCTCATTAATTCCAATGGCGAGCATTCGATACGGTGCCATTGAAATTGGTCCCGTCCCTGGGTTGCAAATCAATGAAAAATTCCACTTCTCTTACCGGTGGCAATTCTAGAATTTCCGTTGGAAATACGTCCGGCTGTACTATTGACAAGCATCACATCTCTATGTTCACATTTATCTTTGCCTCCACATTAAGCCAGAGACAAAAAACTCATGAGTCCCTTCACTTAGCGACACTCGGAGTTTGTTAGCAGCTAAAATACTTAACAACTCCTGGTTCGGGGAAAAGAACCAATTACGAGCACAATCCAAGATCACATAATGGTAAGACAATCCAATCCATACCGAGGATGGCCTCGAGTGATTGTAGCGGTAAACAAATTAAATTAACCAAGAAATCCCTATTCTGAATAGTCATTCGACAATGTATAACATGCAGAATTCACTGTCAAAGTCATAGCAGGCGTGGAAACAACCAAATCAAAAGGTAAAGCAACACAGATAACTTCAAGCGATTCACACAATCCATAGCAATGAAGGAATGGGTTGCCCCGAATCAAAGAGTGCAGTTAGAGTGTTACCTGCAATCTCACAGTCACGTTGAATAGATTACCAGATGGATTCCCCTCTTCAGCACTCACACAATAATGCGTCCTCTAGCAGTAGGACGGTAGCCCTAGCTACATTCACCACTGGTCCACCTTTGGAGCCGTGCATCCTTGCATGTGCCCTGACTTCCGACAATTGTGACAGGTGGGACGTTAGTGGTACAAGCACTGCATAGTGTCTCTTCCACATCGGAAACACGAAGCACTTGTCCCAATTGCCTCCCGAAATTCTGGTTCCCCGGGCGATTATGCCCACCGTTGTTATTCTGTGGTCGATTATATAGTTTAGGCAACTTGCTTTCCCTTGTTCTGATAATTCACCCAACTAAGGGCCTCCGAATTAAAATTCCCTCCTCGGCTAGCCCTCTTGTTTTTCATATCCTCCACTTCTCTACATTTCTCTACAAGCCGCTTGAAAACGTTTTGAATTCCCAAGGGTAAGATGGAGTCTTGAATCTCATACTTCAGTCCGTCTTGGAAACGATGACACATGAATGGTTCATCAATCTCTTCACGGAAGAACCTGAAATGCCTCGAATAGCGATTCAAACTTAGCGGCATATTCGCCCACAGTCATGCTTCCCTGGTGTGAAGTTTCAGAAATATCATCACCCAGTTCAGTCCTGGTACCTCATCGGGAAGTATTTGTCTAAAAACTTCCTTTGAATTGATTCCCAGTTCACTCTCGTGTGCTGCTCCCATCAATAACCTTGCACTCCTCCACCATACTCAGCATCCCCAACAGCATATAAGTGGCATACTTGACCTTCACTCCCGCCTGACAGTTAATCATTTCAAAGATCTTCTCTACTTCTTGATCCATGATCCGCTTTCTCTGAATTCTCATCCCCCTTAAACTTAGGAGGATTGTAACGACGGAAGTCCTCTAACCCTCTTGACTCTGCCGCACGGATCTCTCTTCCCCTCTTTCAAGATCGCGTGATCTTGGCAGCGGTCTGTGCGCGACAGAAGCAGCCATGTTATCATAGCCTCCGCCATTTGATCATCTATTAGCGTTGGCTCTCGGAGCGTCATTCCTTCTTGGCGGCATGGGTTTCCTATAAAACCATCATCAAGTAGAGTCTTAACACTACTTCAAATTAATTCCAAACTAACGTCCGACTATAACAACACATAATAATCATATTGGACTTGACAACTCTGTCACCTAAACCGACACACTTATGATCAGATAACAACTCCTAACCTATAGGTCGACCTACAATCTATAACCAAGGTTCCACAGCTCCCAAAGAAAACCAAACCAAAGCTCTGATACCACATTAACGCCCTGTTTTTCAAAGCGAGGGTGTATACTTTTTTTTTTTAAAAAAAATTAAACTGAAACAGAGAAATAAACAAAGAAAATGCCTTGGATAAATAATTGAGTCATTATCAATTTACAAGCAGCGGAAAAGTTTCTCCAAATATAAATCCAAAGCATTTACACAACAACAAATGGTACAGGGACCCATTCAAATAATAATGTCAAACTGACAATATTAGTATAAAGTACATTTTTCCAAATCCAAAATAACTCCAACCCAAAAGAGTAGGACGTTTAGTCCCTATACATCAACCTAACTGATCATCCTACCAAACCAAACTATACACCCTGAGTGATCTCCACGCGCCCCGTGAGATCCTCCTAACGTAGCTGCAGTCAAGCTTCCCATCTCCATTCTCGTCCGTAGGGTACAAACCGGTAGGATCGTCCTGACTCTCATCTGAGGCAAAGCCCAGATTTCCACAATAATTGTAAAGGGTCACCAACCGAAAATAACAGATAACACATAACATTTAAGTTTTAAATGCACAAAATAACCTTTCAACTAAGCATGCACCTTAAAGGATTTTCCATATGCTAAAAGTTTCATATATAATGCTGCAAATTAACAACGAACCAAAATGAAGTTCTCAAACCATCAAGTAATACATTAACTGACCAAAGCATTGATAAATCAATTGAGCAATCGATTATATAACTCAAAATTAGGACTTTTGCTGAGTCCAATCGATTGCCAAATCGATTTGGTCAGTTCTGCTGAGTTTTTGCATGACCAAATCGATTTCTAAGTCGATTTTGTCAGTTCTGATTAGTCCCTGTTTGCCAAATCGATTTCCAAATCGATTTTGGCAGTTTTGCTGAGTTTCTGCCTCTCTGCCAATCGATTTCCAAATCGATTTCGTAAAATATTTTGAAAAGATATATTTATACAATCGATTGGCAAATCGATTAGGTAAAAATAGTGAACTTCCTGCAACTCATCCAATCGATTGGGGAAATCGATTCCCTGCTTATTCTTCCAAAAATACTTTAAACTAATTCAATCACACTCACACATAACTCCAAACTTTAACACTTAGCAAAACCCACACAATCACCACGACGAATTGGTTTTCGAAGTAGTTTTGCAATCCATCGCACGCACACAGTCGCTATCAATAACATAACACTTAGCAATTCAACACAATACCACGACAACTCAAATTCAAAACACTCAATCATAAACTTGAATCAAACACGACTCGCGTGCCAAATACCCTAATGCAATGCGTATTATGCCAAAATGCATGGACTCGGAATTCCAAACCAAAACCTCCTCGAAGGGCCGTAAATCATAATTGTACCGCCTATCTCAGGCCAAAGTACCAATTACCGAGGTGCCCACCTATCACGGGTCAGCACGATTTACTAAAATGCGTAAATCATAAACGTACCACCTATCACGGGTCAGTACAGTTTTACCGAGGTGTCACCTATCACGGGTCAACACGATTTACTAAAAGAAAAAGCGTTAAATCGTAAACGTACTGCCTATCAACAGACCAATACTGTTTACCGAGGTGCCACCTATCACGGTCAGCAACAATTTACTAAAAAACGTAAATCGTAAACGTACCACCTATCACGGGTCAGTTCAGTTTACCAAGGTGTCACCTATCACGGTCAACACAATTTACCAAAATGAAATGCCATGAGCATACACAGACTCCGTCCACAACAATCGTTAGCAAATGCAGATATTAAAAGATTCCCCATTTTTAATACCCATTTTAACTTAAAACGACTTTCAACAACAACATTAAGTAACCAAGACATTAAGAGATTCCCCATTCTTAACGCCCATTAACTTAAACGATTTTCAAAACAACATTAAGTAAATAAGTCATTAAGAGTTTCCCCATTCTTAATACTGATTTATCTTAATGATTCAAAACAAAACATTAAGCAAACAGACATATTAAGAGATTCCCCATTCTAATATACTTTTGACTTAAACGATTTCCACACAAAACATTCAGTAAACAAGACATTAAGAGATTCCCCATTCTTTAATACTCATTTATGAAACTATTCAAAAACAAACATTAAGTAACCGAGACATTAAGAGATTCCCATTCTTAACGCCAGTTAAACTTAAACATTTTTCCTCAAACGCACATTAAGTAAACCGAGGTATTAAAAGATTCCCCATTTCTTAATACTCGTTTAACTCTAATGGTTTTCAAATTTCCACGGAAAACAAACTCAAACATACTCTCACATTCAGTCCATAATTCACACCAAAACACATCAATCACAAACATCAAGTATGAACACGCCAAATACGACGAATAGAATCAAACACAACAGACATTCAGATACATCAAGATTTCATTTACTCCAAATCATACATAAAAGAGCTTAAATTCGTTTTCCACAAAACATTCATCAATATAACCAAAACCTAACTCTAAGTTTACCCCATAACGCCTGATTCTTAGATTCATTTTTCCCAACTAGAGTTTGTAAGGAGCCCTACCTTAAAGTTAGCTCTAACGTAACGATTACACATACCGTGAGTAATCCGGTAAATTTCTCCGCTCGCAACGTCGCTTCCAAAATTGGTCCGCTAGCACCGTAGCGTGGTAGTGAGCAACTTTCCCTTCAGCTCTTCGGGAAACGAAGCTTAGATCTAGAAGAAATGGAGGGTTTTGGTTGTTTGAAACCTCAAATACCGTTTTTCTTCGTTTTCGAAACAAACGAGGAAGAGTGGAAGTTGAGAAATCCTTATTCTAACACTCACCAACCTATGGGTACTAGTCTTGAAGAAAAGAAAGCAACGAAAATAAAAATGGGAGAAAGAGGGAAATCGGATCGCGGGTAGCAGAGGAAGAAGATGGAAAGTTCGATTTTCCTTCCTTTCTTTTCTTTCCTTTGTTTTTCCTTTCTTCTTTTTCCTTCTTTCCTTTTATATCTCTTTCTTTTCCTTTTCCTTTCCTTCTAGTTTTCCTATCTTTTTTCCTCCAAACAAACATATATATATTAATAACCATTAACTTAACAAATATCTCAAATATCTAGATATTTGTTAAATTACTATTTCACCCGTAACACATTAAATTCTTCGTAAGGATTCACCGCAGTTAAATTCATTTATTTATCGACGAGAATTCTAATCGGCAAAATATCTTTTTGATCATAAAAACTCCAAAATATTATTAACTTTGGCTAAAAAAGTCTCCGAGCCAAATCCAAATATACACCAAAAATACATTTAAAGGGTAACTTTAAAATTTATGGTCTTACATACTAAAACCCTCCTAAAATTAGTTTCGTCCTCGAAACTATGCGTCGATTAAATAGCTCTGGGTGTTGCTCTTCTCATCTTGCTCTCCAGTTACCCAAGTCGCATCTCCAGTAATTGGGTTCCAAATTACCTTGACCAATGAAACATCTTGGTTCCTCAATCGCTTGATCTTTCGGTCATCAATTCTCACAGGTGGTACTTCGACGACAGGTTATCCTTAGCTGGATTGTGTCGGTTCGATCACATGAGATGAATCTGCAAGATATTTCCTCAACTGTGACAACATGAAACACATCATGAATATTGTACAGTTCTCGGAGGCAATGCAATCCGATAAGCAACCGGCCCCAATTCGTGCAGAAACTTGATATGGTCCAATGAATTTCGGAGTCAACTTCTCGATTTCAATGCTCCTACCTACTCCAGTAGTAGGTGTGACTCTCAGAAATACATGGTCACCCTGCTTCGAATTCTAAAAGTCTGCGACGCTTGTCCGCGTAACTCTTCTGACGATCTTGTGAAGTCTTCATTTTCTCCTTGATTTTCTTTACCTTAGCTGTAGTCTGTTGCACCATCTCTGGTCCGACAATCATATTTTCCACCGTCCTTATACCAACACAAGGGGTTGACACTTGCGCCCGTATAAAGCCTCATATGGGCCATTCCAACTTGCGTGGAAACTAATTGTTGTAAGTGAACTCAATCAACAAAAGTACATCATCCCAGCTTCCCTATCATCTAATACACATGCTCCTCCACAGATCTTCCAGGGACTGATTCGTCCTTTCAGTCTGTTCCGTTCGTTGTGGATGGTAAGCTGAACTCAATCGTAGCTTCGTTCCCAAAGCATCGTGTAATGCTTCCCCCAAAAATGTGATGTGAAACTTCAGATCACGGTCTGATACAATACTCGATGGTACCCTGTGTAACCTCACAATTTCAGCAATGTAGATCTCCGTTAGCTGATCTACCTTATAGGTGGTCCTTACCGGCAAAAAGTGAGCAGATTTTAGTTGTCGTCCACTATCACCCATATAGAATCATTCTTCTTCCTTGTATTTGGCACTCCGGTTATAAAATCCATGAAATGTTGTCCCACTTCCATTCAGGTATATCTAAAGGTGCAACATCCCAGCAGGTCGCTGATGTTTCCACCTTCGCTTTTCTGACAAGTTAGACAAATGGATACATATCTTGCCACATTGTTCTCATTCCTGGACACCCAATAATTCAGCCTCAATCCTGCATACATCTTTGTTGCTCCAAGTGAATACTCAGCTTACTTCGTAATGCCGCCTCTTCTACTAATCGTTTTCCGCATATCTGTAATTTCTGGTACACAAATCCTACATTACACCGCAAAATATTATCTGCCCCATCTTAACTCAGTCGTTCTCTTGCATTATTAAGATTCCTTCATCTCTTGAATTAAGACGTCATCTTGAGAATTTGCAATGTCCTCAAGTAGTCCCACTCGAGATCTTAATCATTCCGAATTTCAAAATTCCCGGTGCAAACTCTACGTTCAAGTGCAGGTCTCTAAAAGCTTCCCACAACTCTTGTTGGTAGCCATAATTATTGAAGACACCGATACACTTCTTCTGCTCAACACATCAGCCACTACATTGGCCTTTCCCAGGGTGTACTGCAGTTGTGAAATCAAAGTCCTTGAGAGTCTCCATCATGTCTCTGGCGCTGTTCAACTCCTTCTGATCAACAACAAATATTTCAAGCTTTTAATGGTCACTGAACACGGGAACGTGCACCCATATAAATGGTGCCTCCAGATCTTATAATGCAAAAACAACCGCGGCAGCAGCTCCAAATCATGAGTAGATAGTTTCGGGTCTCATGAATCTTCAATTGTGCTTGAGGCATAAGCCACAGCCTTCTTGTGGTGGCATTAGAACACATCCCCAACCCTTGGTGAGATGCATCATAGTAAACTTCATAGGGTTATTCTGATTGCGGTAATACCAATACAGGTGAGGTAATACAAAAGAAATTGTAAGACTTTATTCACATGCTTAATTATGCATTTGAACATTAAATTAAGTTTTGTGTGAAGCCTTATTTACTTTATATGTAAAACTACCTTATAAATTGTTGGATGATTTTGTGTTGGAAACATAGTTTAGACTTGTACTTAAAAGAAAAAATGTATAAACCCCTAGACTTTGTTCCATTTTGAAGGAACCACTATTAGATCAGAATATACGGACATGATATGATTATGGGTTGGTCCTTACCAAAAGAACATTTGGCCCCACCCATAATTTGCAGAGTGGAGTTTAAGCAGATAGTCAAACTAGGGTTTTAGCCGAGAGTGAAGTCTATGAAGTTTTTTAGTGCAAACAAACATTGGAACCACATAGTTTTGGTCTAAGTAGAAGTGAAACAGAGTATTTGGAGTGCAAGTTTAGCAAGAGGCAGCATGTCAAACAGAATATGTGCAGTGGAAGTTTAGCAAGAGCACACGAGTCTAAGGCAAGTTGATCTTGTTGATGCATATATAAGTTTTTAGAAAAGTAGGGAAAATCCTATGTATCTTCAGCTTGTCTTATCAACAATAGAATAGAATTCAATTAAAAAGGAATACATTATTGATTTTTAATTTTAAATTTATTTAGATAAATGAAAAAAGGGACATGTATACTTATGAACACATGCACATCATGCGAAGAATGATTTGTCAGTTGGTGGACAAAATAGTCTGTTGCAAGTTTTGAAAAGTTTTAAGGACCTCCATGCTGTCACCTCAGTTTAAAATATTTATACTGGCCTATTTTTAAGATGATGTAAAGTTAGAAAGCTGCATATATTTCCATTGTGCTTATAGGTTACCATATTAAGTTTGCATATTTAGACGGTGCGGGAAAACTGTTTTGTCAAAGTTGATGAAATTAAAAAAAAGGAATTTGGTCTAGGAATTTTTTGTTTAACACTCTCATTAAAGGATAGTACTGTATACTGCCACCGTAAAATAATGATGACTTCTTAGTGGTTGCAGTTGTAGTCATTTTATTTCTAAACAAGAGAAGTCAAAATCACTTGTATTGATTATCAGAGAAAGAAACTCAGTGTATACAAAGAACAATTGATGTATGTGTATAGTCTATCCATGCATTTACTTGTCTATAGAACGATTGTAGATTGCCGTATCTAGAAGAAAGTTGCCAATGGTCGGCAGCTGGTGGTCCGTGGATACAATAGCGAAAGGCCTTGGAAGACGGAAAAGCTTTTTTCAGCGCTATGCGGTTCTAGGCACTTGCTCGCTTGCTTATATCTCTTTGGTAAGTGAGTGTAAACCATTTATATCTCTTAAGTATGCACACGCCAAATACGATGAACACACATCAACATAATAAATTTCATTTATTCAAAATCTTACATACGTGAGGTAAATTCATTTTTCCCAAAACAATACTCCAATC
>PGTU02010945.1:0-16109 GCA_002896215.2 Cicer echinospermum | reverse complement strand
ACTGAGCAATCGATTGTTTTGATCTTGTTGTTTGAACAAAACACCTATAACCGATTACTCAATCGATTCTGATACAATCATAGTATCAGTTCTGATTTATATATTAAAGGAATCGATTGGAAAATCGATTCATGCTTATATTTTCAAGATTCAAGAAAAACAAGACATGCGAAAGTCGATTGGGAAATCGATTAAGCTAGCTTTAAACCATTATAAAATCGATTGAGCAATCGATTGTGCTGATGTTTTTCTGAATATATATATAAGCTGATTCAATCACTTTTAAAATAACTTTTGAATAACTTTGATAACACTTTTTCATAAACCAAAAAGGACTGAAAAATACTTTGAGAGAAAAGTTGTTACAACACACAAATATTCATTGGCTAAATACTTTTGTGTGAGATCCTACATCGTGATTGAGTCAAAGTTCTTGATACTCTTTGTGTGTAATTGAAGTTTTAGAAATCCAGTAAGTAAACTGGTGGCTCTCTTTGTTGGGTGTGTGTATCATCAGAAGAAGTTCACCTTGATCTGGTGAGATTGCGAGTAACTCCCGAAGGATAACGGTGTATTTTAATAGAAGCGAGTGATTGGATAGATAGCCTTGATGTGAGTTGGACAATCTGTAAAACGTACTCAAGTCAATTCTATTGGAAAGGCTGAAATCTGGTTTGATTTTCAAGACTGGATGTAGCTATCCAAACGATAGCTGACCAATATAAATCTTGGTGCACTTGTTCTCTAAATCCTTTCTCTTTATTATTGATATTGCATGAATGCTTGATTGCTTAATGTTTGTATAAGTGATTTATACTGATCTTGATTAACAATTCGTGAATACTTATAGATTGTTTCTGGTGTCTCATATATGGTGAGTTTAATAATTGCAAACTGTGTGAGAAATCTTGTTCCTGAATATAATAACTTCCGCACTAACCATCCTTTGATAATAGATTGGTAATAATTAGATACTTTTTAGCGACTAACAGATAGGCCATAATTCCAACAACTTGCCATTTCAACAGCATGATTCTTTTTTATAGACTAACTGTCATAAAAGAAAATGTCCTCTGTTGAATTTCTGGGAGAAGGTGCATCCTTGTCAAGGCCCCCTGCATTCAATGGAGCTGCCTACATGTATTGGAAAGAGAGGATGTTAATTTTTCTTGAAGCATGTAGTCTTGATATTCTTGAAGTAGTAATAGATGGTCCTTTTGTACCAACCATAGCTGGCACAAGTGATTCATCAATCCCAAAACCCAGATCAGACTGGTCTGAAGATGACAAGAAAAAGGTTGGATACAATGCTAAGGCTAAAAACATTATTACCTCTGCCTTAAGCGCTGACGAATTCTTTAGGGTGTCTAACTGCAAAACTGCCAAAGAGATGTGGGACACATTGCAACAAACGCATGAAGGAACAACATATGTAGAAAGAGCCCAAATCAACACATTAATGCATGAGTATGAGCTGTTCAACACGAAGAAAGAGGAATCTGTCAATGATATGCAGACAAGATTTACTCACATATTCAATAATCTAAATACTCTTGGTAAGGTGATTGACAATGAGCAACAAATCAGCAAGGTTGTGAGGTGTTTGACCAGAGAGTGGCAACCAAAAATCACTGCCATAGCAGAATCAAAAGACCTTGGTAGCATGTCAATTGCCACACTATTTGGAAAATTAAGAGAGCATGAGATGGAACTGCATAGACTGAGTGAAGCTGAACAGACTGGCAGAAAAAGAAAAGGGTTGTCTCTTAAAGTCCAAGCACATCAAACAAAGTCTGAACAAGAGATCTGCACTGATGATTCAAATAGTGAGACCGATGAAGATTCAGAACTTGGATTACTTGTCAGAAAATTCAAAAAGTTTCTGAAAATGAAATATAGCAAGTCAAGAAAACCCTCAAGTTCAAAGACACATGACAGCAAGATAACCTGCTTTGAGTGTGGGAAGACAGGACATATAAAATCTGAGTGCTTCCAATTGCAAAACAGAAATAAGACTTCAAAGGCTAAAGGCAATCAACCACCTCCTAAGACCAGAAAAGCCTACATTGCCTGGAACGATAATGATGAAGAGTCATCTGCATCTTCAGAAGATGAAGAAGCTAATCTTTGTCTAATGGCCAACACAGATTCAGATTCTGATAGTGAGGTAAGTTCTAAATCCAATCCTTCTTATGATGAATTACATGACGCATTTAATGAACTACATGATGAATATGTTAATGTAATCAAACAATTAATTACCACTAAGAAATTGTTAGAAGAAAAGTGCATGCTGTATGAAGAGATTAAGCTGAAACATGAGTCTCTTAAAGACACAAATGAAAATCTGAAAAAGGAAACATATGCACTGAAATGTGATTTAGAAAAGTTCAATAGTGGTAAAAACAATTTAGATATGCTTCTTGGAAACCAAAGAAATCTAAATGTTAAATCTGGACTTGGCTATAGACAAAACAGGAATGTTAAAAAGAATCAGAAGTTTGTTAGATCTAAGCATATGCATGATATCTTCACTAAACCAAATCAGAATTCATCCTCTGCTGTTGTATGTCACTTTTGCTGTAAAAAAGGTCATATGGTTTTTAATTGTAAACTGAAAAAACTGGCCAACAGAGGATGGAAACAGATTTGGAAAGTAAAGACACCAATATTTGAAACTAACCCTCCAGAACCCAATCTGAATTGGGTACCTAAAACCAAAATTTAAATTACTTTTTGCAGATATGCTTGATATCCAGGACTCATTCATGGTACCTAGACAGTGGATGTTCCAAGCATATGACTGGAGACAAGTCAAAGTTCTTGTCTCTGAACTTAAAAGATGGTGGATTTGTTAAATATGGTGACAATAACAAAGGGAAAATACTCGGCATTGGAGACATCTGAAACGAATCAACTACAGTGATTAAAGATGTTCTGTATGTCAAGGATCTAAAGCACAACTTGATAAGTATAAGTCAACTTTGTGATAAGGGATTCCAAGTAAGTTTTACTTCTCAGTCTTGTATAATTGAGCACAAGGAGAATAAAGACATAAGATTAGTAGGTAACATAATCAATAACATTTACATGCTTGATTTTAATGATTTGCCTGCTAGTTCTATTTGTTGCTTATTATCCAATGCTGATGAAAACTGGTTATGGCATAAGAGAGTGGCTCATATTCATATAGACCACTTGAACAAACTAGTTAGTAAACAGTTAGTACTAAGACTCCCAAATAGAAAATTCTCTAAGGATAGGTTGTGTGACTCCTATGAGAAGAGTAAACTAGTTAAGTCATCTTTCCCCCCTATAGACTTAATTCAAACCAATAGGGTCTTACAGTTGGTACATATGGATCTTTTTGGTCCATCTCAGGTTAGAAGTTTTGGAGGAAACTTGTATGGTTATGTGTTAGTAGATGATTACTCTAGGTATACTTGGACATTTTTTCTGACTCACAAGAGTGAGGCCTTCTCTATTTTCAAAAGATTTGCAAATTTAGTTCAAAATGAGAAGAACCAGAAAATAATCTCCATCAGAGAGTGATCATGGTGGAAATTCCAGCAATGATTCCTTTGAATATACTTACTGTGAACAAATGAATTCACCATATATAACAAGCCCCTAGAACTCCACAGCAAAATGGAGTAGTCAGAAATGAAAGAATAGGTCTTTAGAGGAACTAGCTAGAACTATGATAAAGACTCAAAATCTTCCTAAGTATTTCTGGTCTGATGCTATAAACACTGCCACACAATTAGTGAATAAACTTCTTATAAGGCCAATACTTAGAAAAACTCCCTATGAGTTATACAAGGTAAGAGAACCAAACTTATAAGATTATGCATCACTTCTTTAGGGATCAATATCAATAGGTAAGATCAAGCTTGAATATGTCAATACAGCTGATCAGTTGGCTGATAGTTTCACCAAAAGCCTTTACCCAAGGACAGTTTCTTCTTTATTAAGAATGAAACTTGGTTATTATAGATCTCAATGGAAATAGTGATCCTTATGACAATATCGATTGGTCACATCGATTATCGTATGTGACCAGATAGGACAACTGCATTACAAAAATCGATTGTATAATCAGATTATATTGCATGCACGCAGTTGTTTAATTGGCAAAATTTAAAAACACGATGAATCGATTCAAGCATATTCGATTTATGGTACTTAGTGTTTTCGTTTGTCTTGTCACAAACTCTAGAATCGATTTCATAATCAATTTAGCCACATCTCAGAAGTCAACTTGCTGGATTTTACATCAACTTAATCGATGAGAAATCGATGGAAGATTTGGAAAATCTTTAAAGAATCGATTGGAAAATCGATTATCTTGGTTCAGGTGTCCAGAAAATTGAGAAAGTTTCCAACCTCAAACCCGAGCATCAATTGGGAAATCGATTGGGTCAGATGTTTTAAGAAATCTGCTTTTTAAAGAATCGATTTGGAAATCGATGCTGAGGTTAGAAGGTTCATGAACTTATGAGGAAATCGATTGGACATCGAGTTACTAACTGAAGATCAATGACAAAATCGATTTGGAATCGATTACACGACGACCGTTGAGAAAAATTATAGCCGTTGGAATGTGTATGATGTAACGGATACTTTTTATTCTCACTCAGGTTAACGGTAACACATATCGATTGACAATCGATTTGGTAAACCCAGAAGTGAACATAAAATCGATTGCGAAATGGATCTGAACAGTTCTATATAAACCTAAATCGATTTCTGCATTCTTAATCCAACTTCGAATTTTTCGGCATCTTATCTTCTCAATCCGCTCAGATATCTTCTATCTACAAACTATTACTTATGGCACGAGTGAACAAAACTGCTAGACCTCAATCTTTCTTCGTTCTGAATCAGGTTTCCCTATTCATCTTCTACATTCCAAGCTGAAAAAAGAAAGAACACCCTCCCCTCAACCTCCTTCACCACTTGCCAAAGCAGGTTTTCTCAATACCTACTTCATAAGGGTATTAGCCAAGGGACAAAGGGAAGGCAGTTGCAATCTCTCAAGACACTGAAAAAGATGGAAAGCTCCTCCAACTGAGAACTCATGGGAGATGCCATGAAAGGAGCAAACCAGAAAAAGAAGAAGACTTCCCCCCAACCAAAGAAGGTTCAGCCTCCCAAAGGCAAACCAGTTGAAGAAACTGATCTTCCTTCTTCTTTCTCAAAAAGAAAAATCCAAGAGGCTAGGACTCTGGATTTTACATATTTTGACTCAAATGGTTTTACCTTCCAAAACCACTTGAGATTTCATGGTTTGGTGGATTTCCTTTCTTGCTCTCTGGAAATCTACCCAAGGCCGATTAGAGCCTTTTACTCAACTTTCAAGCTAACAAAAACTGGATTCACTGCTGAAGTCAAGGGCAAGAGAATCTCAATGAAGTTTGAAGAATTCTCTAAGCTGACTGGATTACCATTCTATGGTGAAACCATTGATGGAAGAAAAAAAGCTGACTCTGATGATGAAGCATGGGAATCATCAGTGGACATGCATACGGCCATACAGGACCTGATGATAGAAGGTTTTGTTGAGAAGGTATCCCTTCCACGGGTCAGATGAAGGTTCACACACGTATGCTAATGTACGTGCTAACACGAATGTATACCTCGCGCTGGAAATCACGCCGTTGTACATAGGCTGGATATCACTGCTTTGGGGACTGTACAAGGAGCTCGGGATGGCTGGGCTTGGGATCGTGTTGCTGAATATAGTTGAATTAGCAGCAAGCAAGCTAACTGCTGCCATATACCCAGCTAGGCTGGTCTTTAATCTTACGAATGATGTCTGAGGCATTCATAGATAATTCTGTTGCTAATGAAGAATCTGCTCAAAACACACTCTCACATCTGGAATTATATGTTAACTAGATGCAATTGAAAGGATCAAATGGCATTCCATAGACTAAGGATCCAACCAAGTCGCTGATCAAGCACAACCAACGTGCTGATCAAGCACAAGACAAGTGCTGAACCAACTAAGCCAACTGAAGCCATTCCATCTTGAGTTTATGGCTAAGCTGCTGGAATCTCAGGCTGCCACAATGCTAGAGGGTGGAAGCCTCTCTTAGGAAAGCTTAAGCAACTTTGAACTCTGTAGTTCAAGATGTGATGACAATCCAAGAGGCACTTGGGACTCAAAATGTCTTTTGAAGACATTGTTGAGATTGGCAGAGAAGCAGCTGAAAGAACAAAACCTTCCAATCAAGAAAGTGCTGAACCTCATGGTGAGGAGACTACCTTGCTGAGGATAATACATCAGTCTCAACCTCTCCCGTTTGATGATAATGACTAGCAGTCCTAAGATTTAGTTGATTAGGGATTTAGTTTTTCCTTTGCTGCTTTGTAATTTTTTTTGTATATATTTCTTATGTTTCTTTTTGTTTAAATCACTCTCTCTTGTAATATCTTTTTGTATTAAATGACAAAGGGGGAGATTGGTTAACTTGTGATATTAAATTGTTGATTGATATCAAATTGAACTTATGATATTGGTTATATGATGCTTTGATATGCTCTGATTATGTGATATTGCTCTAATTAATGCATTCTGATCTAATACATAATTGATATGCATTCTGATACATAAAAATGTACCCTGTTTTGTACTCTGATACCAATTTATTCTTATGATTGTTGTAATGAGTCATAATCTCTAAAATTTAAGGGGAGATTCTAAAACAATCTCAAGGTTCAAACTGTGTGTTTGTCATTAAATCAAAAAGGGGAGTTTGTAAGTCAGAGCTTCCCTGATCATGTTCTTTGGATTTAATTCCCAAACACACAATACAATGAAAGTATTTGATTGATCTAATATTTGAATTGAGAAACATTTCAGGCAAACAAACAGACACATATACACTTGGAACAAAGCTTGGAACTCAAGGGAATCAACCAATATTGGAGGATGCGCGTTGAGAAGATGCAAAAATGTATAGTGTGATTAGTTGTCATAGTAGTTGTTTTAGTTGACTAATCACTATGATTTCATACCTAAAGTATTTGCCAAAGAAAGTAAATCAATCAACTAATTAAGTCAATGATGAATCAAATGGGCAAATCGATTGTCTGACTCAGACAAGAGTTTTTTACTAAAGTAAATCGATTGGGAAATCGATTACTTAAGGTTTTTAGTGAACCTGAGTCTGGGCTTTAAACCGAAATCTATTGGACAAATCGATTGGACAATCAATTGAGTAATCGATTGTGTGATTCACAGAACCAACCAATTTCTGAATCATCAATTGGCAATCGATTGTGGCAAAGTTTTCATCAGGAATAAGTTTTGTGATACATCAAATCGATTGGGACATCAATTGAATTAGATTTCTTAAACTACAAGTTTTTGTGATATGATTAGGTGAATCGATTGAAGTTAATCATTTATCAGAAACACTTTGAATAATCGATTGGCACATTGATTTTGAAAATGGCTGTGTCTGTACAAGCACATCGATTGGCAAATCGATTGAAATAAATGTCTAAGTTGTTGGACTTTAGTCCTCTTAATCCTCCTCATTTTGACATAATTAACAAACATAGCAGAATGTTCATAACATCATGATGATATAATCTAAAATTTTATTGGTGAAGATTTCAGGAACAACAACTCAAACGCCTACAATACTTGAGACATTTGCTTGGAACTCAAGAAATCAACAAAGGTTGGAATAGGTACTGAGCAAATCGATTAGGCAATCGCTTTCGTGAAAAGGTTGTAATGGAACATTAGTTTGTGGTTACACAATCGATTAGGAAATCGACTGGCACAATCATTAATAAATTGTAGTTGAGCAAGTCAGAGGCAAACCTGATGATTGTATGCTAATCGATTGGCACATTCGACTGTGCAAATCACAAGACAACAACTGTTGAATAAATCGATTGAGTAATCGATTGGGCAAGTCACAGGGCCAATCCATTTACTAGATTAAATCGATTGACAAATCGATGTCGTAAATAATATTTCAAAAGTAACATGGCCTGTGACAACACAATCGATTGGACAATCCATTGTGAGAAATTCAATCATGACAAGTTTGGTATCAATCGATTAGGAATCGATTGAGACTAAAACTGGTAAAGTCCTTTCAAAAACCTACTACCAAATCATTGGGCACTCGATAACGGTGGAATAGCTAAATTTCCTGTTTTAAACCACAATCGATTGGCAAATCGATTGAACAAAAATTTGAAATCACAGGGAACTCTTAGTAGTGGCCAAATCGGGATTAATGTTATTATTGTATTGGATTATGTGACTTAGTGAATGACTAAGTAATCGATTGGTTTGATTTCATTACTTAGAAAACAAACACTCTGACATCGATTATGCAATCGTTCATATAATAAGTCTGCACATAATTTTCTGAAAGTGTGTATTAAAAGAATCGATTAGGAAATCGATTAGTTTATATAGTTTCCAAGATTTCAAAGAAAACAACTTGCGATATCGATATGGCAAATCGATTAAGCCCGTTTATCACATTAATGAACGATTGAGAATCGATTATATGTTGTTTTTTCAGAAACATATAAAAGAGTTTTTCAATCATTTTCTCAATATACTTCAGCAACACTGAAGAACTCTTAAGAACTTTTTTGATAACATTCTGATATTTGCTTTTTCAGATCAAGACCAAACGATTATTCATAATCAATAAGAGAGCTGAAAAAGAATCTATGAGAGAAAAAGACAATGGATCTCGCACAACATTCAAATTAAACAACCAGATTATTGTGTGAGATTACATTGGAATAGAGGATTGAAGACAAACTCTGTACTTCTTTTAATATTCTTTTTGTAACAAAGTTTTGTAAAAAAGATATCACTGTGAAAATATCCAGTTCTGAAAACTTGTGGATCTTCGTTGTATGTAAAGATCATCCAAAGAAAAGGAGCTGTACTTGATCTTGTGTGCGTTCTGAGCGAGTGACCTGCATAGGATCAAGGGGTTATAGACATAGGAAAAAGTTTAGTTAGATAGATAAGTTTTCCGAGGCAAACTGGAGAATTCTGTAAATAGTCCTCAATTCTTTCTATGAAGAAAAGCTCGAAATGCCAGTTGGCTTGTCAGGACTGGATGTAGGCTGTCAATACTGACAGCTTGACCAGGATAAACCTTGGTGCATTCTATCCCTTATCTTTTTACTTTTATTGTTGATCTTGTATGCTATGTTATATTTCCGCTGTGTATAAATCTGAATAAATCTTGCATCGTATGATTGTATGTTCGATCTTGATTGTATGCTAGACGTATTCTGTTTTCTATATTGCTTTAATTTGCTAAAGACTGTCATATTCTGTAATAACGAGGTCATAATAATCATCAATTGGTATTAGAGCCTAACTTTTTTAGAGTAATACTCATAAAAGAAACATGGCCTCAGTTGAATTTCTAGGAAAAGGTGATTCACTTGCAAGGCCCCCTACCTTCAATGGAGCCGCATACATGTATTGGAAACATAGGATGCTAATATTTTTAGAAGCTAGTGGTATTGATATTCTAGATGCTGTTGAAAATGGACCCTACATACCTAAAATTGCTGGAACTGATGATTTACTAATCCCTAAACCCAGATCCGAAGGGTCTGAGGATGACAAAAAGAAAGTAGGTTATAATGCTAAAGCAAAGAATATGATAACATCTGCTTTGTGTGCAGAAGAATTCTTCAGGGTATCAAACTGTAAATCAGCAAAGGAAATGTGGGACATTCTTCAGGAAACACATGAAGGCACCACATACGTGAAAAGAGCTCGTGTAAATACACTCATGCATGAATATGAATTGTTTAGCATGAAGACAGATGAATCCATAAATGACCTGCAAACAAGGTTCACTCACATTATCAACAACCTACATGCTCTAGGAAAAGTTATGGATAGTGAGCAGCAAATAGGGAAAGTCATGAGGTGTTTAACAAGAGAATGGCAGCCTAAAATAACTGCCATTGCTGAGTCAAAAGACATTGCAACCACGACTATTGCAACACTGTTTGGAAAGCTCAGGGAGCATGAAATGGAATTGCATAGGTTAGATGAGTCATAACAAGTTAACAGGAAAATAAAAGGATTATCTTTGAAAGCCCAAACGCACCAATCAAAAACTGAACAAGACAGTTGCTCAGATGAGTCAAGCAGTGAGACTAATGAAGAGCCTGAGATTGGTTTACTTGTCAAAAAGTTTAAGAAATTTCTGAAAAAGAAAGACAACAAATTCAGAAAGCCATCCAGTTCTAAGACTAGTGACAACAAGACAATCACCTGTTATGAGTGCGGTAAAACAGGTCACATAAAGTCTGAGTGTTACAAGTTGCAAAACAAAAATAGAGCTACAAAAACTAAAGGCAAGGAACCAGCTACCAAAACCAGAAAAGCATATGTTGCATGGAATGACAACGAAGAATCCTCTGCCTCTTCAGAAGAAGAAGAAGCAAATTTATGTCTTATGGCAAACACAGACTCAGAATCTGAAAATGAGGTAAACTCTCAATCTAATCCATCTTATGATGAACTGCAAGAAGCTTTCAATGAACTGCATGATGAGTATGTGAATTCTATTAAACAGTTGATAAGTACAAAGAAAATGCTTGAGCAAATGAAAAATGATCATAAAGAAATTGAAAATTTGTATGAACAACTGAAAAAGGATTCACATGACAAATCTGCAAGATGCATTGAACTTGAAAAAAATGTTGCATCATTAAAATCTGATTTATTGAAGTTTGCTAGTAGTGAAGATAAACTGAATGTCATACTTAGCAACCAGAGACATGTTAACGAAAAATCTGGTTTAGGATATAAACCCAATATGCATGTTAAAAGGAATAACACTAGATGTGGTATTGGTTATATGCAAACCAGAAATGTCAAACATAGATAGAAATCTGTTAGTTCAAGGAATATGTATGACATCTTTACTAAGCCAAATAAACATTCATCTTTTGCTGGTTCATGTCATTTCTGTTGCAGAAAAGGACATTTTGTTTCAAATTGCAAATTTAAAAAACTAGCCAACAGAGGATGGAAACAAGTTTGGATAGTAAAGAAACAAATTTTTGACAGTAACCTCCCAGGACCCAATTAAAATTGGGTACCTAAAATCAATTTTTAAGTATGTGTTGCAGGTGTGCTTGACATCCAATAGGCACCCTTGGTACCTAGATAGCGGATGATCAAAGCACATGATAGGAGACAAGTCTAAATTCTTGTCTTTAACATTAAAGGAGGAAGGTTTTGTCAAATAAGTGGTGTTGGTGACATAGGCAAATGAGTTAACTGCAGTAAATCAAAAATGTTTTGTACATAGAAGAGCTAAAACACAATCTGTTAAGTATCAGCCAACTTTGTGATAAAGGCTTCCAGATGAGACTTGGTTATAGCATAAACGTATAGCTCATACTCTGACACAGGAAGCTTCTGGTGCTTGAAATTCTCCCTTTTTCAATCGATTGGATAATCGATAGTCAGTATTTTTTTTGGTTTAAAGAATCGATTTGGAAATCGATTACGTTGGCCCCAGACTTCAAAATTTAGAATGTTTTCCAGACTCAAGCCCGAGCGTCGATTTGGAAATCGATTGGTTCAATATTTAATTTCTCCAGTTTAAAGAAATCGATTTGGACATCGATTGAGTAAATAAAGGACATCGATTTGGGAATCGATTCACGTTATGACCGTTGTGACTTGGTTTTTTTTTACTAGCCGTTAGATGTAATTATTACTAAGTCGATTGTGCTTCCCCAACAACGGTAATATAATCGATTGGGACATCGATTGGAATGTCCGAAGGTTTAAAAAGGAACAGTTACCAATCGATTTCTTCACATTACATCTCCAGATTTCTCAAATCTTCTCTGCTATTCATCCAATATGTCTCTGCAGTCGATCTTTGTTATCTTTCTTCATTCAAACACACACACATTACTATCATGGCTCGTGTCAAGCAAACTCAAACACGAACTCCCTCACCATCATCTTCATCAAGTGGGCGAACCCCTTCACCTCCACCTACGTTGACTAAAAGGGTTCCCATTCCCACCCACAAGATTCTTGCCAATGATAAAGGCAAGGCACCTGCTATTGATCAAGGGAAATCCAAGAAGAGAAAGGAGCCACCCACTGAAAAGCTCATGGCTGACGCCATGAAGGAGGTTCAACAGAAAAAGAAGAAATCGATTTCTTCTCCTCCACCTAAGAAAACTCCTTCATCTAAGGATAAAGAGGTAGAAGCTACTATTCCATCTGACTTTCTCAAAAGAAAAATCCATGAGGCAAGGACTCAGGATTTCGCGTATTTTGATTCAGACGGTTTCACTTTCCAAGACCACTTAAGGTTTCACGGTCTTGGGGGCTTTCTCTCCTCTTCTCTTGATACTTATCTGAAGCTGATAAGGGAATTCTACGCCTCATTCAAGCTAACTGAAGACGAATTCAAAGCTCAAGTTAAAGGCAAAAGGATATCTATGTCCTTTGAAGATTTCTCTACTTTGTCTGGACTGCCCTTTCATGGAACATCAATAGACGGCAGTTCTGATGCTGATGCTACTGACGAAGGATGGGAAGCATCGTTTGATAGGCATACTGCTGTAAAGGATTTGATGATAGATGGCTTTGTTGAATCGATTTCACTGCCTATTGGTCAAATGAAGGTCCATCATCGGATGCTTATGTACACTTTAACCAGGATGCTAGTGCCCCGATCAGGAAACCATGCTGTCGTTCAGAAGCTGGATATCCTACTGCTATGGGGATTGTCCAAGGAGCTCAAGATGAGCTGGACATGGGTTGTGCTAAGGCACATGTTGGAGGCATCACAGAGTAAGCTGGTGCTGCCATATCCTCAACTGATCACAAAGATTTTGAGACATTTCAAAGTATCTCTTGTCAATGAAGAATCTTCCAAGACCACCCTTATTTTTGGAGAATCAATTGTAAATCAGATGCAATTGAAAAGGGTGAATGGCATTTGGATAAGACCATTACCAAATGTTGAGCCTGTTCAGCCAGTTCCTCAACAAGCTGTTGAACCAGTGGCAGCCCCTCCTGAGTACGTCACAAAACTGCTGGAATTTATGGAAGTTCAAATGGCACACAACGCCAAAATGCAAGAGTCATATGCTAGAATGGAAGCTGCCTTGACGACCCTCCAGGCATATCTGAATTCAGTTGTTCAAGATGTTGAGGCAATACAAGCTCATTTAGGCCTTAAGCTATCTTTTGAAGACATAGCGGATATCGGCCGGCAAGCAACAGAGGAACCAAATACCTTAAATAGTTCTGAACCTCACGTTGAGGAGACACCTGCTGAGGGTAATACAGCGGTCTCTACCTCTCCCTTCGCTAATAGTGAGGAACAGACTAGTTCAGGTTT
This sequence comes from Cicer echinospermum, assembly GCA_002896215.2. Taxonomy (NCBI): domain Eukaryota; kingdom Viridiplantae; phylum Streptophyta; class Magnoliopsida; order Fabales; family Fabaceae; genus Cicer; species Cicer echinospermum. Next base: position 2,706 of record PGTU02010945.1, on the reverse strand, counting down.
TTAAGTTCTTTGTTGTGATGTAATGTCTTGTTATTGCTGTTTTGTGTTGTTTTTTTTATATGACATATAAGCACATTCATTCATTTGTTCTCTGATATCCATTGCCATAATCTGTTTAATCTGCTTATTTGTTGCTATGATACACTGTTTTCTGATTTCAACCCCCAGTGCTTATGTTTACTAACATAGGGGGAGGAAATTTTTTTCTGCCTTTTTGCCTTAACTGACAAAGGGGGAGAGAAATTATAACTTGTATTTTACACTGCTTATACTGTTGCACATTTGATACTCTGATGACTAATGACTTATTAAAATGACTTTGATATTGTTAAATAGCATGTGTACTTATGCTCTGATCTGATGCTCTGATATTCTGATATTATGATCTGATAATGGTACATATGATGCTATGAAAATATATCTGTTGTTAATATTATATCTTGAAATGCTCAACTCAAGTTAAAATTGTATGCTTGTCACTTATGCAAAAAGGGGGAGATTGTTGGACTTTAGTCCTCTTAATTCTAATTTTGACATAATTAACAATCATACAATGTTCATACATCATATGATAAATCTAACATTTTAACTGAGTAAGATTTCAGGAACAACAACTCAACCCTACATACTTGAGACAATTGCTTGGAACTCAAGAAATCAACAAAAGTTGGAATAGTTACTGAGCAAATCGATTAGGCAATCGATTTCGTAAAAGGGTTGTAAGGAAATATGTAGTTTGTGGTTACACAATCGATTAGGCAATCGACTGGCACAATCAGTAATAAAAATTGTGCAAGTCAGAGGCAACCTGATTTGTATGCTAGTCGATTGGCACATCGACTGTGCAAATCACAAAGACAAACAATTGATTGAATAAATCGATTGAGTAATCGATTGGGCAAGTCACAGGGCCAATCCATTTACTAGACTAATCGATTGACAAATCGATGTCGTAAATAATATTTCAAAAGTAACATGGCCTGTGACAAACATAATCGATTAGACAATCCATTGTGAGAAATTCAATCATGACAAGTTTGGTATCAATCGATTAGGAAATCGATTGAGCTAAACCAACTGGTAAAGTCCTTTTCAGAAACATACTACCAAATCGATTGGCACTCCGATTAACGTGGAATAAGCTAAGTTCCTGTTTTAAACACAATCGATTGGCAAATCGATTGAAACAAAAATTTGAAATCACAGGGAACTCTTAGTATGTGGCCAAATCGATTATGTGTATTTGTGGATCGATTATTGTGACTTAGTGAATCGACATTTAAGTAATCGATTGGTTTTGATTTCATTACTAGAACAAAACACCTGACAATTAATTCGATTACTGCAATCGATTCATAATAATAAGTTCTACACATAATTTTCTGAGAAGTGTATTAAAAGAACGATTAGGAAATCGATTAGTTTATATAGTTCCCATTAAGATTCAAGAAAAAAAGACTTGCGATCAATAACTGATTGGCAAATCGATTTAAGCTATTTTTATCACATTAGAGTCGATTGAGAAATCGATTTATATAATGTTGTTTTCAGTCAGAAACTATATAATAGGGAGTTTTCACGATCATTTTTCTCAAATATGCTTTATCAGAACACTGAAGAACTCTTAAGAACTTTTTTGATAACCTTCTGATATTGCTTTTTCAGATCAAGATCAAAAGATTATTCATAATCAATAAGAGAGCTGAAACAAGAATTCTTGAGAGAAATAAGACAATGATCTCACAAACACTCAAATGAACAACCAGATTATTGTGTGAGATACATTGATAGAGATTGAAGACAACCTCTGTACTTCTTTTATATCTTTTTGTAACAGTTTTGTAAAGAAACAACTGTGAAAAAATCCAGTTTGACTGGTGGATCCTTCGTTGATGGTAAAGATCATCAAGAAGGAGCTGTCTTGATATTGTGTGAGTCTGACGAGTGACTGCAAGGAGTCAGGGTTAGAAATACGAAAAAGAGTTTGAGTTAAGATAGATAGGTTTTTGAGGAAACTGGACAATCTGTAAAAGGTCTTTAATTCTTCTATTGAAGAAAAAGCTGAAATCCAGTTTGGATGTCAGGACTGGATGTAGGCTGTCATACTGACAAGCTGAACCAGGAAATAAACCTTGGTGCATTCTTAATTCCCTTATCTTTTTTACTTTACTGTTGATTCTTGTATGCTATGTTATATTTCCGATGTGTGTAAATCTGAATAAATCTGCATGTATGATTGTATGTTCGATCTGATTGTATGCTAGACGTAATTCTGTTTTCTATATTGCTTTAATTTGTTAAAGACTGTCATATTCTGTAATAACGAGGTCATAATAATCATCATAAGTCACTGTGACCAGCACAATCAATTGGCAAATCGATTGAAGCTGAATGTCTGAGGTACTGTGATTAGCACAATCGGTTGACGAATCGATTGAAGCTAAATGTTTGAGTTACAGGAAGAATTCAGCTTATTGCCAAATCGATTAGGACTATGAATATACGTCGACTGAGCAACCGATTTTTTTGATCTCGTTGTTTGAACAAAACACCTATAATTGATTACTTAATCGATTCTGATATATTCTCAGTTTCAGTTTCTGATTCATGTATTAAAAGAATCGATTGGCAAATCGATTCATGCTTATATGTTCAAGATTCAAGAAAAACAAGACACACGAAAATCGATTGGGTAATCGATTAAGA
>PGTU02010944.1:0-15000 GCA_002896215.2 Cicer echinospermum | reverse complement strand
TCTGAGTAGGCTTATAAATAATAGGGATACTCTAACCCTGGAACGGGGCCTGGCCAAAGTCCCGGGTGGCTCAAAGTCGATCAAGGAGTCCCCGTCTGTGCCCTATTCACTAAGATCTTCGAATTAGCCCTTACGAAGCCCGGCTTAACCTCCACTATAGGAGATACTATTCCGTATTCTATCTATTCACCCTCAGATCACTTAAACTCGCTTTCAAGCTTATGAGGGAATTCGTAGCATGCTTGCTATGCCTTTTCCCTTCCGGAAGATTGAGAACTTGTCCGAGAGACGGTTTACAGCTAAAACCATGAAGCTGATGTCATCGTGTTGGAAGTTCTCTTCCAAGGATGAAGCTAGACTCGGGTAGGGACTGCTAAGTCCGCTACTTGTTTGGAACTCCAGAGTCGAAGGTTCATACGCTTCACAGAAGGAAAGATAGAATCCACTTTTGTTTGTTATCAGGAGTGCAAGTTCCCAACATCGCTCCGGTTGAATTAGAGAAACTAAGTTCGTATGAGATAAAATAACCAATCTGAAATAAGGAAAGTCAGGCGTACAGACTATGCACGTTAAGCCCTTTAAATAAGTGTGAAATGTTTTTGTCAAATGTAGCTAAGGGAATTTGTCGGAACCTATCTTTGCGTCATATATACTGTGATAAGTCTGGTACTCATTAAGAAAAGAAGAAATTTCCCTGATCGTCTGTCATATGTCTGCCCATATCCCTGAGCCTGCTTAGAAGGGACTCCATAACGATCTTCTTTGACACGCGGACCTATTCCACCAACCAGATTACCGATTAAAGATGACACTGACTACATCCTTTTTTTCTTAGGCGGATGCTAGTTCCTTCTAACTGATACTGATCTTTATTGTCCTATTTGCTTTCTTATGCTGACACTCGTCATGCCGACAAGAAGCGGCAGAAGAACCTATTACAGTAATCTATCAGGAACTTCTTGAAAAGACGAAAGATAAGAACGAAGCTGCTCGGACCGGAAGGAGAGGTTGGGGAGCTTACTTAGTGCTGTGCTAAGGAGATTTCGTACTTTTTCTAGTCTCTGACCCAAACTCCTTACTCTCTTAGGTGGACTCTTGGAAGCGTCGATGTAATGATCTCTTCTCCTTTGCTTGACTGCTATCCTTTACCAAAGAAAAATCGTACTTCCACGGGAAAAGGCTAAAGGAAGTTCCCAACAAAGCTGCTGGATTTTAGTCTTTCCATTGTGAGACCTATACATCTTTCAGTCATATCCGGCTCCATCGTTTATAACTGATGGCAAAAGATAATGTTTGTCCATCTCATTGTGTTTTTAATATATATAACGTCCTTTAGTAAGTAAGTCTTTAAACAAGAATTTGACTGACTCTAACAAGTAAGCAAGGTAAACTACCTTAACTCCCTCAAAGTCTTAAGTGAAACTTACCTGTTATTCTATTTAGCTTACGCTTCCTTTGGGCTCTTTTTTCGCCCCACAGAAAGTCCCAATACGGACCTTGTGCCTTAGCACACAGCTCTTCTCTTCTATGTCCTTTCCTCCTGGATTAAGCCCCTTTGACTTCAATCCTATCGCTTGTTCTCCTAGCGAGGTGGAACACACTATACTTAGTTCAGTGCTATTTACATAAAGAACAACCATCTGAACCATTAATTCGGATGAAAGAAACTATAAGGAAAGAAATTCCCTTCCTCTACTGGGATTGACTCGTAGAAGGGGTCCCATTCCTTGGCAAGCCCTAACTACGCTCTGAGTAACTCTTGTCTCATTGATCGAAAAGAAAGCATATCCCACGTGTACTAAGCCCTCTCTCTATTTATATCTTCTATCACCCTAAAGAGCTAGAATGAATCAAAGAATCTGAACTTCCCTAATAGTCGACTAAGACCTCTTCTTTTTCTTCCGGAAATGAGCTTTGTAAGGCCTTGTCTTTTCGAAAGCTAAACCTAAAATAATTGCATATTCCTTTTTTTCTGAATAGGTGAATCCATGCTTATATTTCCTCCCCGAGTTGAGAACAGAGACAAGCCCACCCTAGCTATTGGACTTTGATCCTTATCGACTTTGACCGAAAGAGCTATTCTATTTCCTGAGGACTGGAAGCGTAAGGCCGGAAAGAAAGTCTTTTTACGAGGTTCAGTTCAGGCCATAGCTACTGGAAAAGAAGTAATGCCTAATGGTCTTATTGATGTAGATGGGCAATCACCAATGGCTGAAATGAGAAGGGCTTCGCTATGAATCACGTAACGACGTACCGACTGGCTCTCCGATACTATTCGTAGATAGATGGCCTTTCATCGACCCCTTTTCTACTCACCCAGAACCGAGGAGACAAAGAAAGAAGAATAATAATTCTTATTCGCCCGAGAGAGTCCTTAGAGAAGTTAACCACGCTAAAAGATAGGATCCCATTTCACCAATTTCAGCAATTAAAAAAAAGTAGCGAATGGAATATAAACGGTAGTAGCGGTCTCTCAAGGTTAGAAAAGGAAGAAACCGAAAGAAGCAGAAGATCTCTAGTTGAGCCTTACGCCTTTACTATTAAGAGAATGTCCCACTCTTGGCACACAATCTCTAGAATAGGTTCCTAAACGTGCTATATCTAGGGACAGGACAAGGGTCTTAGCGAAAGAGGTAGGGCGAAAAGCGACCAACCGAGAGGGGCTATGTGCACTTAACGTGATCGATGGATCTGTCAAAGCTTTCTTTTATTACGCGTGTACCTATCTCCAACTCCGATAGGGGAAAGATATTGCGGATAGTTTGACATAACCAGGCATTCATTCCTTAGTCACGAGTGAGCAGCTGCTTCTCCTAAAGACTGGGCTCCCAAGGCATAAGAAAAAGAGAAAGCGGATTAGGAAAGATTCCAAAGATTGCTTTACTCATAGACAGGGTTCAGGTTAAGTACGCTTAAAATAAAAAGGATAAAAGAAATTAATACTAAAAACTGAGGGAGGTGGGAAAGGTCCGGGCTCTTCTTTCTTTGATTTGAAAAGAAGGTGAGAGCCTTAACCCTCTGGTCTGTGGGTAAACCATTCAAAGATAGAAAGCAGAGTGTCATGCCTGAGGAGCTGTTTATGAAACAGAAATCCCAAGTAAAACTGCTTGGAGCTGTGATTCAAACACTAGTATTTTCACAGAGTTGTCAAAGCCAAAGTAGCTAAAGCAGATCTTATCTATACCTCTGCTACAGGAGATGAGGACTGCTTGATTAAAAAGGATTCTTGCAGCATTCCAAATTTCCTGGACTGCAGATAGAATGGTTAGGTGGTGACACTGAAGAGATCAGATCATTGCTAAGCCATTCTCACTGATGAGCAAGGATCTGCACTGTGGCTCTTATGACGGCTGATTGATGTTAAGAGACAATCTTCTAAAGGCAAACAAATAGGCACAAGGACCTGACGGTTTACTGCTGAATTCTTTCAATCCAGCTGACATTGTGGGGAAAAGAGTTACCAAAGCTATCTTGAATTCTCTCTTCTCAGCCACAGCCAGCCGATTATCTTCAATTGAAGTGCCATTTATCGTGAAAATTGAGAGCAATCACTTTCCCTCTTTAGTGACAGTTCAATCTGCACAGGAGCGTTTTCTCGGTCTTTTGGATGAAAGTAATTTAGCCCTACCTATACTGGCTCAAAAGTGACAAGTTTATCATTTTCCCCGTCTTTGCAAATCTAAACGACAAAGCGGATCAGAAGCTTACGCACCCTGGGTATACGACGATATATGAGTTCGCTTCGCACCTGCCCAGGGAGGGCACTTTCAGAAAGATCGATGCCAAGCTATCAAGATATGAAGCTTGCCAGCCCGGATGGAGAAAGATAGTCCTTGCAGCAGCTGAAAATTCTACATGTTCAGTCTGATTCGTTCATCCGGAAGAAGGATACGAGGTTTTAACAAAATAAGCTTCCTTAATCACGAAGTAAGCCTCAGAAGAGGCGTAGCGAAACAAAATCCTTTAACGCAGCAAAGATTCGGATGGAAACCTTATCTAATAGGAAGTGGCCAAAATTCATCGCTCCAAGATAAATGCCCAATCAATTGAATTCATAACCAGGGAATCTCCTCCTTTTCCTTATGCACAGTGCCCTGTATTTAGCTGTTGTCAGAATTAGACTCACACCCGGAAATTATTTCTTTATAGAACCAGGTGAAAGGCGAACGCCAGCGAGAAATAGCCATAGAGAAGGGAAAAGACTCCCAACCCAAGTGCAAGTGCCAATCCTAAAATTTAAGCTGTTGGAGGAGAATCCTCTGCTATTGACGAAGCAGTTATTGGACTCGCTGCTCGGATGGTCTCACTGGAACTCAGGTTTGAGGAAGAAGGGCACTATGAAGAGGGAGGCCTTCATACCCAGTTAACTGATTTAGGGAAAGTCCCGGAGCGGATAAAGCGATCGTTACTTATGAATGAAGCAGGGGGAAGAGAGACTGACTATCTTGCCGCTGCTAGTCTATTTTGGAAGATGTGTTATGTTACTGAATGCCATAGCTGCTGGTACTAAGGAACAAGGGTTATACTAGAGTGGTATTCGTACTCTTTGACTTACTGACTTTAGGCACTGAATGACATAGAACATCCCGTTCCGTTTACCCTCAGACTTGAAAACACTAAGCTTTTTGCCTTGCGACTTGCCTCTCTCACTCAAGATAAGGTCAGGTGATCCCTTTCTGCTCCCTTCTCAGTTAGGTCCAATAAGTCCTCCCTTCTCCGATATAATAACCCCCTGATCCCTTTCTTTGTCTGATCATCCTCCGAAACTGAACTGAATAAGTAAGGCCCCGTTTTTTTCTAATAAAAAAAAATTAAAAGGGCGAGCGCCCATTTGAATGGCGAAGGGTCATATGATATAGTAAGAAAGAAGTACGTTAAGGTTACGAAGTAAGGTCAGCTGGTTAAGGACTGCTCAGGTTTTAAATCGCTTAGCCAATTAATTAGAGTAGTAGTGAGGCGGTCGGTACGAAGCCTTCCGCTGTGGACCAATACTACGCAAAGGTTAGAACACCATAGGAACTCGCTGACTTTATAATAAACTTAGATTTGCTACGCTCAATAAGAACCCGGATATAAGCGGAAACGTTCGTGTTCCGCTCCAAACAAAGTCAGTCGTTCTGTTGCCCAAGTGTGAAGACGACTCTCAGTGGTTCCATTCCTTCTTACTTTGACTTCTGGCAACCCAACCCGATTGGGAGAGAAGAGGGTCAGCCAAACAGGTCCACTTTGTAGATTTGCTGAGCAGGAGCCAATCGGCATTTTAGAAAAGGAAGGCACCTTTATCACGAAGGAGGCAGTAGAAACTGAAGAGGCGGGAAGCTAACCGCTCATAGAAGCAAGCTTATCCTTACTTTTTTTAGAGCGTACCGCATTGAAAAAAAGGTTTATGGATGAAGTAATCGGAGTGACAATGATACGGTTGCGGAAGACCGGAGAGAAGTCTGGAACCGTCGGTTACCTTTTGAATCCAAAGTAGCGCCGAGTACTTCGACTACAGGGAGGGAGGAAGCTTCGTAGACAGCTTCGCGTCCTCGCCGCTTCCTTTCTGGCGACTAGCCTTATCAAGTGGGTGGCTTGTAAGCAAGCTACCCTCAGCATCGGTAAAATCCCCTTCAATAATAGGCCGGAATGGGTTGAAGGCCCCCTACTTCAATGGAAAGGGGAACGCCGATTCACAGCCCTCCTCTACCAACTAAACTACCTTTCGCCCAACATGATCACGAACGAAGACAGAGAATTGCGTAATAGAAGGCGAAACCAACCAACCCACTTGTCCTATCGGAACGATTAAGAAAGAAGAGATGGTGGCCACTTATCGCCAGGAATCGCGGAAACTATGTCGGACAGGGGGTGAAACCTTCCGTGGTACGCCCTTTAAAGTGGTTGGTTCTTCTTAGATATGGAAGATAGATCAGATAGAGATCTATACTTTCTACTATCATATAATATATTGAGATATATTATTGATCTGGTTTCAAGATCTATGAACAAGAGAGATCCCTAAAGATCTCATTTTAGTTAAAAGAGAATGAATAGATAGGCGGAGCCGGCTGAAGGAAGGAGCGCTTACGCGCCCCTGCAATTCTTTCTAAAGCAAGAAGCCGAGAAAGTGACTTTTGAAAGAAGCATCCTTAGCACAAGCACTAAGTACAGAAACCTACCTTTTGACACCCTACGATAGAAGGGAAAGCTCAAGCATGCGACAGATATCGAAGAGCTTCCCTGTATATATATTATAGAAAGGTTTGTAGAAGGGGCTATCCCCAACCATCGATAAAGTAGGCTATTCAAGCTGAGCTTGATGTTTCTCGGGTGCGCAGGGACCCTATAACAAGAGGAGCGTGGCAATGCTTTCTCTGAGGGGGCTCGCCTTCAAAAAAGGCGAGCTTGCTGGTCTAGCTAAACGCAGCCTTCACTGCAACGCTCCCGTCCTAATCTTTAATTTAAGTTCATTTGAAGTTCAAAGTCAATGAAGTGAACAGCCCCAACTTTCTTTGTTTTGAGCTACTAGCTAATCTCTCTCCAATTGCTCCAAATAAAAACAAGAGAAGCAATTCATACTTAGTACACTAATAGTCTATCAGTATTAGGAAAAAAGCTTCTTTTGATAGCGGTCATAGGGGGGTTCAGAAAAGATATCTTATCGTAGATAGAGACTAAAACCTGGTGCGGGGGTAGGGGCGGATGTAGCACGAAGTGGATCAAGCAGTGGATTGGGAATACCACCACCGGCGGGTTCAACTCCCGTCGTTCGCCCATCAATCTGGAGCCGGGTGGCAACATAGATTGAAAATACCCGAGACCGATTCGGGTTGGACGACTCACAGAGGGCTACTGCTCCTCGAGCGGCATAGAATTCCTACCAGTATTCCATCTCTCGTTCGCGTCACGCCGGAGTTCCTGGTCAGCTTCTCTCTCTCAGTTCCATGACACACGGGGCGGGAAAAGTGACGCCTTAGGACGCCATCGTTCAGCGCGTTCATATTTTGCCAGCCGTAGTTCGGGGAAGGTTTCAACGGCGTTCATGAACATCGGATGCCAATGGTGTTGAGTGGAATTAACCCCGCTCGTACATACAAAAGTCTTATAGCCTGATGCTTGTGCGTGACATCGAAAGTGCTGCACGCTCCATATAAAATTAAAAAAAGAAAGAAATCGGCAAATCGACCGTTTCCTTAGCGTACTGAAAATCTCATGCGTTCTTAATAACCGGCGCATATCTTGCTGCTGGATATTTTTGTCATAGAACAGGAGAGGAGCGATTTCTATGGAAAAGATAGACTGATCCGTGACGTATATGCAACAGCAGTAACTTCACACCTTGAAGGAACGATGAGTACTTTTTCTCGGAAATAAGTTACTCCAACTCTATCCCTTTAGTTTGAGCTTTAGAGCTGAAGTTAAGCTCCTATTGATTGAGTGATTGGAAAGGAGTATGACTTTGATACTTCGAGCACTTCCGGGTTCCACCTAGTCTATTAGACCACCATCCACTTCGCATAGACCAATAGAAGATAACATTAGACATTTATTCTTTTTTATTTTACGAGGTACAAGCACAGAACGCAAAAGCATTGAAGCGAATCAAGCAAGATAAACCGGAAAGGTCTAGATCTCCTGGAAAATAGGAAAAACATAGCCTACTTACTTGGCCTACTATCAAGAGCCCAGACAAAGAAGAAAAGCAGAGGTTTGAGTGAGACAGCAAGAACGTCAGCTCACCCAGGAAGGACGAAGGAAGAGCTGAAAGCCTCATCAAGTGAGACAGAAAGGGCAGCTACTTAAATTAGAAAAAGAATTGAACCTATGAGTTCGTCATAGGTTCCTTCGATTTATTCGGGTAATTTAATTAGTTGGGGAGAAAATAGACTTCCCGCATAGCTTGGCCCTCAGGTGGAATGGATTCTTAAGTCTTAGACCATCCTTCAAGAAGCACGTAGCATCACCATCTTCCTACGCATTTCGTCGTAAAAAGACCAGGTCCAGGTCCCATTTCCACATCTCCGTACCTATCTTATGGTAAATTCACCTCGCAACGAAAGGGCGCACTTTTCTTATCATATTTACAGGATCCCTCGTATTAGTCTTCTATGATATCGAAATCCGGTTAAACTACGGTTCACCCACTTCTGGCTCATCAAATGGGGCAGATCACTCATCTTCGGTTTTTTATTCTCCCACGCCTAAAGCATAGGAAACTACGTCAATGCAGAGGTTGTTAGCCCTGTCCATGATAGGTTGTTGATGGCGGTTCTTCGCCGGATACCCATGGATGGGACTTCGAACCGCAAGGGCAGAGAAGTAGTTTACTTGTTAAAACTTAACTATAGACTGCTTTCTTAGCCAATAACTCTATCTCTGAGAAGTTGCTATGGGAGGCTCTTTGCTTCTTTCGTCCCATCGAGGAATACTCTTTTTTCGCTCCTCACTCTCTGATACAGAAGAGGTTTAAAGTCAATTGCTACTTGATTACCGCCTGTCTATGAAATCGCATTTTATTCTCTGTGTGGCTACAGTAAGAAAGAATTCCTATGCGTCCGCAGCTATGAATCTGATGGATGCCATTTATTCTGTTCTGTTGTAATGCTAGCGAAAGGCTTTAAACGAATCCCTGACTTAAAGGGAATGGGAATAAACAACTGGCTTTCTTCTCCTCTCCTAGTGCAATCAGTTCTGGCACAAGACAATCCTGATTCAATTCCCGAAAACCTGACACCAGCTGTTTCTTCTGGCATGTCCTGAGACTGAGATGAGTGCCAGACAAATTCCTTCCTGAAACTAGATTAAAGACCGCGTTCTAGTGGCCTAAGCTCCAACCAAGTTAGGGACCCCTACCACGGCTGAAAGTGCCCCGGGCTAGGTGTGTTTGATAAGTAAGTAATGCCGAGTTTCAAGTGGGATACTGCCTTTGCCATTTAGAGCACTCTTGTGGAAGATATTGTTGGAAGAATGTCAGGTCGTAGAGATACAACTGATCTTATATTGATATTGATCTTTTACGATGGATCCCGGTTGTTCTAGTAGGTGCGTACTTTTTGTTTTTTTTTGATTGTTCTTATTCCTTTCATTTTTATTATCGGGTGTCTTGAACAGTTCACACTCCTTCAATGGAAGAAGAAGGCGATGCAGCGCGCTTAGCTACTGCCTATAAGCAACCATAAGCTTTGACTTAGATAAATCATTTTAAGCTCGAAGTAATCTCTTTTCGGGAAGGGGATCGAGCAGCTCTAGAACTATACGATAAAGCAAAGTTAAATCCCTACTATTACTTGGAAACCGATCTCTATATAGAAGATCGCCTCTAGATCCCATTAGACTTATTTTGTGTGGTTAAGCTGTGTCTTTGAAAAGTCACTGAGTTTTAGGCTATCTTTCTCTCCTGTTTAGAAAGATAGCTGCCAGAAAGACGAAGACAGAAGCAATAGCTTCGATTAGTCGGTGGACGGAGGAACTCTTACTGTTCTCCTAACCGGTGCTAGTGAAAGCAAATGACATCGTAAAAAAAAAGAAAAGAATGTCCTGAGAGAAGAAAGGAAGTCAGGGAATGAGCTGGTGCTATAGCCAGAATCGCTTGTTAACGGAATAGGTTGCATATAGTATACTACCAGTGGAGTCATAAGTTGTAGATCTTCAATGGCTTAATCCGTTGTTCAAATAGCAGCTGCTTGGGCTTACCTTATTACCTTAGTTCCTTAATCTTTAGCTTGAGAGATGGGAATATAATTACAGTAAAAGAATAGGCCGCTAATTAGTTATGCCCTGGGGAAATGCCCCAAAGCCCCTATTACTACTCCTTTCGAACTTCTAGCAATAGCAAATCGCCCCACAAAGTGGTCCAATCTTTTGTTAATGTGAAGCTTGGCTTAGGCAAAGCAAAGAAGAAAGAAAAATGAGTCCTGTTCCCGAGTCATGTCCTAAGAGAGGTGGGGTCTTACAATTGGCTAAGGTGCCCATTTTCCTACTTCTATTGGTCTCTCCATCCAGACTTTATAGTCAGAGAGGCTTTCCATACCATTGAACTGAGCATTCATATCTTGGGAAATTCCATTATGTGAGACTAAAACTCTGAGCATCCTTCTTCTAAAAGGATCTCAATGGCATGACAAAAGCATCAAAAGATTAAACTTTTTGGGAATATAATTATAACATATTTATCATAATGGTTGACCCTAACCCGGGGAATCAGCTGAGCCCTTTTCTTAGGAAACCTCAGTCTCGAAACGCTTGTTCACATTCCTTTAATCTTTTTCATTAATTTACTTGCATGGGCGGATAAAGGGGGGAAGCTTCAAAGCGGTAGCATGTGGAATAGCAGAAGCTGATAGCATTATGTCTCTCTAAAATCCCTTTCATATATGACCTGTTGTCAAAGAGAGATTCAAGCAGGGCAGTTCAATTAAGGTATAGAGAAAGCTCCAAGCAGCTACCATTGATCAACCTGATTCAAGGCACATCAATCAAAGATCTTGCTTACCTCTCCCACATGGAATAGAAAGAGCTTGATCGGACTTGCTAAACGACGGTTAGTAGAGTCCTACTTATGTACGTGTCTCCTAGCTTTATCGGGCTTATCTCAATACGGACTAGCTTCGACTTCTCATCTCAGATTTCGCCTTGAGAGCACATAACATCTAGCGTGTCAAGCGCACATCTTTCTCTTTCTAAAAGAAAACGCCTATCCGAGTCCAAAAAGGTCTGTTTATCTGGGGCGTACGTTGTTTGAAAAAAACATTTCCCTTGATTGAAGACGGAATAGGTCACTCAAACTACATTCCAGTCAAGAAAAAAACTGGAAATATGCTTTACCCAGCAAAGGGGTCTCAGGATATGGGAGGTTGCTTTCTACCTTATTAAAAGGGACATACCCTAGTCATACCTATCCATCTATAAAGGAGCTATTAGACCCAGACATCACATCAATCATTGTTTTTGAGTAGTGTACTCGTTAGTTGAATGGTAAAAAGATGTGGATTCGATTCATCGACTTGGAAACATCAGCTAGGTAGCATCTAAAAGCATAAGAGGCTCCTAATAGGTAACGGAGTCTTCTCTATCTATCAGATCTATATGTATGAAGCCTGGCATTAGATTCACAAACTCAGATTCGGCTAAAAAAGATCTCAAAATCTCTTTAAAGGTTAAGAAGATTAAGACTTTAGGCTCGATTCCGTGCCAAGTATAAACGAGCCTTTTTTCTTTTCAAACTTTTCTTCGAAAGGCGGTTGAGCTGCCTAACCGGAACTCTTCAACGAAGGTGTAGACCAAAGCAAAGGACGTCAACCTTGTGCCCCCGTCTTGACTTAGAACGAGAATATGATCTGTAGGCTTTGAGCTGAAAATGGTAGCGGGTGAGCCCTTCGTTAGATGCTAAGCTAAGCTGTTGCCTTAAATGCCTTAACTCGATGGAATGAAACTCTAATTAGAATAGGTAAGGTAAAGTAAAGTAAGGTCAACCGGGTATCGTAATCGTAACCATAGCCCATAGAAATTTATTTTTTCACCTAATGCGCTACTTATCTGTATCTGTCTTTTCTGGGGCTGCGGGGGAACCAAGACTAAGTAGCCCTTAAAAGTTACGTTTCGGAAAGGTACCATGTCGATACGTGCGTTATACCCCATTGTTTTTTTTTTTCGAATCTAGAATCGCTGGTCTTTCTTCCTTAGAGAGTGGAAGAAGCTTTTTTACCTTAACCCCTTCATTGAATGGATTGACTTATGTACTAAGAAGGGATCTTTTGTGTATAGCTTTGAGCTGGTCTAAGCCTGGATTGAGAGTTAGATTCTATCCCCGTTGTTGAAGGTTAAGGTACTTTTTTCCTGCTCTGACGAGCAGCCTGTATAGAGGAAGTGAAAACTCGCTCGACCACCGGGAGAGGAAGGATGGAACTTTAATCAAACACGAAAGGAGGATTCATTTACTTATATTTTGCCCTAGAGGAAGAATCGAGACTGGTATTAGTTACTTTACCGAGGCGAGGAGGGAAGATATGACATTGAGAAAAGAACCTCTTCGTAAAGAAAGAACTGACTTAGAGCTTAGAGACGAATCACCAAAGAAGGTAAAGGTTCAGACTCCTAATTCTTAAGCAGCCTCCGATTCTTGCAACTCTCAAACATTAATTTACTTTTTTTTTCGCTTTCACTAAGGACAGGTCCTGTCTTACAGCAACAGTAGGGAGATCAAAATTAATGTACTAGAGAGGAAAGCAAGCCAAGAGCTCTGATCTTGAGGCGAAGAAACAATGCTCCACTTTCCGCGCCAAAGAGAATCCACTCGTTTATCTAGTAGGGAGAGAGATACAGGTCAGGGTGACTTGAGTGAGTGCCCAGGATTTTTCGCCCAGGTGGGGGCATCCAGGTAAATCTTACTCGGAGTTTCGGTTGAATTGAAAAATCCCCGCTATAATAATAAAATGTCTCTTCTTGTTTGTTTTTCATCGGCTAAGGGGCTTTTATTATTACAACCAGACGATTGGCTTATACATTTTGGAAGGAAAAAAAAAAAGCTAGCTTTCTAGGGCCAAAAAGGGGAGCTTGCCTAGTTCTACTAAGGAGATATAGCAATCGAATCGCTGCTGGTGGTGAAGAAACTAGTTGGTTGTTTGACTTCTGATTGAGTAGTTGCGATCTAAGTAGTTGAGGGGGCTATTCGAAGTATCTACTGGAGGTTAATTATTCCTTGAGTTACTGCAGTTCTTGAATCCTTACCCCCTTATCTCTTATGGGGAGTAAGTAATCTAGAAGGCCTAGCTAGATCGCTAGTGTAAGAAGTCTGTAATTTTGAAATGCACATGGGTTGAGGCGTGGAAATGTCCTGGTGTGAGTGCCAATTGAATGGCAATGGCATGGATGAGTTTACTCGATGCTATAAGGTTGCCGTATAATAGAGCCTTTCAAGAATTGTTGAAGCTGCCGGGATCTTACGTAGACCTGTTGCGAAGTCTTCCCAACCATAAAAGCCAAACAGTGCAGGCTCCTACCTAGTAACGTTATATATGTTATCTTATTATTAAGTCGTTCTCCTAATAGGATACTCACTATATCTTATGGAAGGATGATAAATTACTGAGTAAGCCTATGCAACCACTGGGACTCCCTACTTTGCGCCTTTTATTAACCCGAGAACTACGCCCTTGGCTAATTTATTAACTGATCCAACGATGGAACTTGCGTGCCTTCTTCCTTCCCTTAAGAAACCTTCCTGTTTCGCTTCTAACAGGTGAGATAAAGCGAGGCTTTCCTTGGTTGCTTTCTCTTCATTAGGCTTGAAACGAACAGGATAGATTTTTACGGATTTTACTTACTTGACAGTAACTGGCTTAATAACTTCGATGGGAGGAGAAGACCTTATATCGCTCTATAACCTGCTTTTGATTTACCTAGAACCAACAAGCCTATTAGCTTCTGCTATCCTAGCTTTCGTCTATTCGCCGTTTGCTGGCCCTTATTTCTTTTTGTATGGATCCCTTGCTACTTATGAAAACACTTTGACTATAAAAAGGACTACCGGTAAGTACTCTAACCAAGCAGTAAAAAGAGGGTAAGACTACAAAGCTGTCCTAATCACAATGCAATCTCATCTCCGAAACAAACGAAAGGAGCCGCTTTCCTCTCTCCTTTCCCACCCCAGCCCTTCATAGCAAATTAATGAATAGATGGGGTGGCCCTCACCGGAAGGTTACATTATATTCTGAAAACGGGTAAAGCAGCTGCAGCCCTACCTTTTCACCACTTCGACTGATGCGGACGTGGTTCCCTCGTCGTGAAAGAAGTATGAAAGGGAAAAGCCCCGGGGCAAACCGCCTTGTTGTTGCCTGGATAGCTTTCTAGAGCAGAGATCTAGCAACGCATTCTAGGCACAGATCATTGGTATTGGATGCATCGTTAGGTTGTGCCGAGTCAAATCTGCTCCGTTTTTTTTCCGTTGCAGAAAGGAGATCCCTTCCCCGCTTTCAAAAATGATGATGATGAAGTCCGCGGGGCTGCAGGTACTATGGATCCTCTGACTCCCAATCGGTTTGCCTTCCCAGGTCTCGCCGGTCTTGCCTGTAGGTCGTGATGTGCCTCGAGATGGCCGTCTCCTGTCCCCTGCCGGTGGGGAATCCGCTCCCGGGTCGTCGCTTGCGTCTTTATGGCCTGTCCTCTAGGGCACCTTTTGAAGGCAGGAGTGTGACAACCGTACACGCTTCCCTTTATCCATAGGCCTTCTCAATCAGTTGCAGGGTTTGGTGGCCGAAATTTGAGCTTGGCTTCGCCAAAAGGCTCATCTTCTAGAAGCCGGCTCGCGAGGCGTCCCTCTCGCAGTAGGGTTCAAACCTTCGCCTCGCTCTTGTGACATGCTATGTTTCCCACTCTTCATTCCCAAGTAAAAGGGTGAGTCCCATGGGAGATCGGTCTCACGCACGGTCCCTACAGGTGCCCGTAGTAGGCGGAGCCGGCCACCTTCACAATCTATACATATCGGTGCCCGTAGGCCCGTTGCTGGAAAGGTCGGCTTCAAAACCGTACGTGGAGCTTCCGCCTCATACGGCTCCTCTAGGGATGGAGGTAGGCCCAGCCCAGGCTTGTGCGGTTAAGGTTGTTGTACACGACAGCAAGAGCGGAGCAGGGAAGGAGCTGTGGCTTATGCGTGGGATTCGGTGTCGCCACCGGATCGGCGCCAAAGCATACGTTGCTTTAAAGTTGTGATTGTTGTGGCGTCCCCGCTCACAACTCCATCCCTTAGTCGCGATAGGTTTTCTAGGGAATCCTCGCCCGTGAAGGTACGAGGATTGTCCACCGTTCCCACACTATTCCTAATTCCCATCTCTTGATTTTTTATTAAATATGGGAGCAGAAGTCGACCCTTCCCCAGCCTCTTGAAGGAATCGGTTTTGAGCCTCTAGTTGTAGCTGGAGGGAAGTCATCCCCTCCTCAAGGGCCCGCCTGCGAGCAGCAAGTTGGGCCTCCATTTGAGCAATGGGTTCCATTTGGGCATTGAGCTCTGCCCGCTGTCGCGCC
>PGTU02010942.1:0-43250 GCA_002896215.2 Cicer echinospermum | reverse complement strand
TTTTTGCTAAGAGTGCATTATCCCATAGTGAATTTTTTGTATGGGATGTGTCGGATTCTTGCCCTTTCGCGATTTTGCCTTACTTATATTCTATATAAAAAAATAGCAATCGTGTAAATTTAAATCATGAATAAATAAAACACAAATGCTAATAAATAATCACTTACGCAAACGCGGGGTCCGAATGTTGGATACAATGCACTCCATTCATCATTATAATAATGTTTATATATTCTTGGAGCTTCAGCATTCGTATTTCCTTCTCTATCTTTTAGATAAGAAATAGAAGGTGAGATATAAATCCCCGGTGGATTTTCCCAGAAACTCTCAATACGTAAAATTTTCTCCCCTCAATCAAGAACAAAAGAAGTTTGCAAGTGAAATAAAGATATAGTTGAGTAAAGTATTTCAATGAAAAAAATTATAAATGACAAACGAGTGGATCAAAAAAGTTACTTGAATGTCATTCCCATAGTATATCTTTGGTATCCTTCAAGCCTTATCTCTCTCAATCATCAATTGTAATTGGGATATTTTGACGAAACAACAGCCCCAATGTACTTACAACATGGACTGTTGGGGTTCATTGGCTGAACACTCTCATTCCCATCCAACCTAATAAACTCATATAGTAAGTACATGCTATTAAAAAAGATAAAAAATAATAGCAAACAGAGTAATATATACCTCAAATTTAATTGCCATTGCTCCTTGCTTTTATGACCTTTTGTCATTATAGTTGCACCATGTTTGACTTCGTTTTCGTAAAGTCTGGTGTTGACAACTTTCTTCATTTTGACATTCTAAATCTTTGGTGTATCCATTTATCTACAACAAGTTCAACATGCAGTTTAGTATAACTCCAACAAGCTCAACATGCAGTATTCTTAGTACATATTAGTATCAGTATAATCTTAACAATCAACATGTCATTTTAGTGATAACAAAAAATTAATAACATCAATACTTGATAATGAGGGTTCAAGAAATACATTAACAACATAAATGAGGGTTTCGCAGAAAGTTCGCATAAATACGATTCACAAGAAATATGGTTTGAAGAAATACATAATGAGGGTTACGAATTTCAATGAAAAGATATTGTGTGTAATGATGGAGAGATGATCGTGGATGGAAATAAGGTTTCGAAATGAGGGAGTGATCGTGGAAATAAGGTTCGTAATGGAAGAGATGATAGGATTTGCAAAGGAAGAGAAAAACGATGAAGGTTGAGATGATAGTGAAGTTTACGTATGAAGAGGAAACTGAAGCGGTTTACTGTTATATATAAAACCTTTTTACAACACTTTTATTAAGCTTTTTACAGCGCTTGTTGGAAAAGCGCTCTAAAGGTCTCCTTATTTTTAATTTTTAAAAAGGCTTCTTTACAACGCTTTGGAAAAGCGCCTAAAATGCTCCTTATTTTAATTTTTAAAAAGGCTCTTTTACAACGCTTTTTCCAAGAGCGCGTGTAAAAGACTCTTGTTTTCTTATGTTATATGAATGTTTTTTTTAAAGCCTTTTTACAGTGCTTTTTTCAAATAAGCGCTCTAAAAGGCATCCTTATTTTAATTTTTAAAAAAGGGCTTTTTACAGCGCTTTTTCGCAAGAGCCGCTGTAAAAGACCTCCTTGTTTTCTTATGTTATATGATGTTTTTTTTAAGCTTTTACAACACTTTTTCAAATAAGCGCTCTAAAATGCCTACCTTATTTTATTTTTAAAAAGGGTCCTTTAACCACGCTTTTTCAAATAAGCGATGTAAAGGCTCCTTGTTTTATTTTTATATTTAAGGCTCTTTTTTCAGTTCAGTTTAGTTCATGTAAATTACTAATTTATATTCAGTTCAGTTCATGTACATTACTAATTTACTATTCAGTTCAGTTCTGAAATTATAGTTTATATTAATTAGTATGACTTAGTATAAAACACTCCAAATCAAGCAGAAAATAAATTAATTTAGAAAATCAAATACATAGTTTCTTATATAAAACAATTAACATGTTCAAACAAATTAATTTACATTAACTCAGTTCAGATTACATGGCTTATATAATAATTAAACATGTACATTAAGATGCCCTCTTTCTTTCTGTGGGATCACATTTGTTTGTCGATTTTACAATACGAAACGATGGATTAATTCAAATTTCTCATCATGACATCTCTAAGATATATGAACCATCGCAGTTGAATCAATTTCATGTGGTGTTGTGATGTTGCAAATAAAATATCATTACCAACATCTTCATCATTATTGTTATCATCACTTATTTTATTGTCGATAGGACAACAGACCATTTATCATCAGCAGGATCAGTGACATAAAACACTTGTTGAGCTTGCGACGCTAAAACAAAAGGCTCGTCTTTGTATCCTACCCTATTAAATCGACAAGCAAGAACCCTGACTCATCAATCCGAACGCCATTATTATTATCGACCCACTTGCAACCAAATATGGAACACGAAACATTGTGTAGTCTAACTCCCATATGCGCTCGATAACCCCAAAATATGATAGATTTGCATATATTGGTTTTTGTATTTTGCACTTGAGACGTGCATCGCTTCAGCTACGAGAGTGACTCCGCTATTTTGCATAGTGGTCTGATCTCTTGTTCTTTGGTATAAAATGTGTAGCCGTTAATAACATAACCAGTGTAGAAAAGACATGTAAACTCGGACCATTGCTAGCCACCTCAATCTCTGTGAAATTGATCTGGGGTCTATATCAAACTTTGACTTTATGTGATTTTTTAACCATGTTATAAAACTTCCGATTGTGCTCTCGAGTTATCTAATTTTTGATTCCTATTCATGTTCTTAAACGAGATAACTGATCCATGTGTATTGTAACATACGGTTGAACCTCATCATCATTAGTGCAGAACATACAATTGTGCTGCTCCCATTCTATCCTTGATATAGTCAGTAGTCTCTTCCAATTATCCTTCTCCTGATATTCTTCCTGAATGACGAGACATGGGAAGCCCTATGGATTCAACATTGGATAGATATTCGTACAAAATCAGCAGCTTCTTAAACCAATGTACCATTCAGCAATACAAACCTTCTGGATGGTTGAGACTTCTAATTTTACGTACCTTTTATAATTTATCATATATTAAGGTCTCTATGCTTCGTCTGTATACATCCATCTCATATAAGCTGGCCTCCAAAGTTGTGTCTCCTTAACCAGATGAACAGTAAAGGTGAACCATTATATCAAAAAACGATGGTGGGAAATACATTTTCAAGCTCACACAAAGTAACACAATTTCCCTCTGCAAATGTCGGTAATTTCTGAGGGTCGATCATCTTTACTACAAATTTCCTGAAGAAGAACATAATCTAGTTAAGGCTAGTCGAACTTTTTCAGGTAAATGGAACGTGTTACCTATTGGTAGCAAATGCTCCATTATAATATGACAATCATGGGTCTTCAACTTTTTAACTTGAGGTCTTTTCATACAAACCAAATTTTTAATGTTCGAGAGTAATCCTTCTGGAACTTTAACTTCGTGTAAGAAATTAATATAAACAATTTTTTTTCCTTTCTAGATAGAGTATGAGCGGCTGGGAGTAGATATGTGCGATTTTCTTTCTTTTCGGACCCAGTTCATTTCTTATTCCCATATCGACCAAGTCAATCTTTGCATTGACGCCATCTTTTAGACTTTCCTCGGAACATTGAGTAACGTACCAATAACACTTCAAATACATTTTTTTCTTCAATATGCATCACATCGAGGAAATGTCTTACATATGCAATGACTTCCAATTGGCAATTCAAAGAAAATTGACTTTTTCTTCCACCAGTTTTGACCAGCTCTCCCGCAAAAGGCTTGTCCCAAATTTATTGGTCAAACCTTGTACTTTCTCAGGCTTAAGTATTTGATATCCAGTCGGTGCTAAAGAGCTTTACCTCGGTCCTCTGATTTTCCATTGAATGCATTTCTCCACCACGATACTGATGACTATAAGGTAAAAATCTACGATGTCCAAGAAAACACATTCTTCTTTACAATGTTTCAACCGCATCCAATTTGTACTCTCTTCACATATAGGACATGCACACTGACCTTTAATGCTATATCCTGATAATTACCATATGCTGGAAAATCATTAATTGTGCGAACAACATAGCCCTCAAATTGAAACATTCTTTCTTATACCCATCATAAACTTCCACACCTGTCTCCCCACATAATTTTTAAATCTTCAATTAAAGGAGTCGAGTATAGTCGATATCATTTCCCAGTTGTTTGGGTCCAGAAATTACAGAGACAACATCATAAACTTACGTTTCATACACAACCATGGAGGTAGGTTATAAATCAACAAATCACAGCCACGTGTTGTGTGAGATGCTTTGAAGACCATGTGGATTCATTCCCATCAGTAGAAAGTGCAAGTCTTAGATTTCTTGACTCTATCCGAATTCAGGATACTCGTGATCAATTTTTGCCATTGTGAGGAATTTGCAGGGTGTCGAAACATTCCATCTCTAATTCTTTCATCTGCATGCCATGTCAAGTGTTTTGAATCTTCTTCATTGCGATACATGCGCCTAAATCTTGAAATTATAGGAAAATACCACACGACTTTTGTTGGAGTAGATTCTTTCTTCTTATATCGAGAGACATTGCATTTCAGACACACCTTTAGTAATTCATATTCGTTTCGAAATAAAATGCAATCGTTAGGACACGCATGAATCCTTTCGTAAATCATGCCAATGAGAACACAAAAATCCGTTAAGCCTCGTAGGTTCGACTGGGAAGTTCATTATCATATGGCAACATACTTTTAAGAGTGTTAATAATCTGTGAAAGCTTTTATCAGACCATCCATTACTCGCTTTTAAGTTGTACAAACTTTAATATCGCCGACAGTCTTGTGAATTAGTACAACCATTATATAATTCTTTCTCTGCATCACTCAACAAACTCTCAAACATTTTAGACAATCTCGAAGATCTTCTTTCAAACTGCTTTTGCCAATCTCCTCAACTCGGTCTGGCTCATATGTATCTGTATCGAAGTCAGTTGAAAGCATAATGTCGAACTATTCTCAAAATTAATGTTTCCTTTTTTTTCTCCACTTTCTTATCCAACATGTATAACTTTGATCATTTCCTTAGATATTAAATGTCCTTCCAATTCATCTTTCTCTAACACGTTTTCCAAAACAACATTTAAACAAGGACAAACGACTCTATTTGGATCTTTGTTATTCTTCACTAACAACTCAACAACTCCTTCAGATCCTTTTCAACACTCTTTGACAATCGATTGGCCTGACATCCATTTCCGATCCATATTATATGATCACCTATATAAATGCAGTTACAAAAATAATAAGCTATTGAACAGATCAACAAGTTTCAAAAAGAAACCAATATCAACATATCTAATATTGGAAAATGGAAACCAAGGTCCATTATTATGTAACAATTTCAAAACAGAACATATCAACAAATTTCAAAAAGAAAAGATTTAATATGTAACAATTTATTAGTTTTCAATTATTAAAAAACTAAAGATTTTTGACAACAAAATTAATAAATACCTGAGACAACATAGATGGCCGCACAGTACGTAGAGGATATGAGGGTTCCCAGAGTAAAGGTGATGAGGGTTCGTAAATTTGTTTTTTATTTATTTAAAAGTAAATGATTTTATTTTAAAGCGCATGTCTTTTACAGCGCTTGTGAAAAAAGCGCTGTAATAGGTAATTTAATTATTTGAAAGCGCATGTCTTTTATAGCGCTTGTGAAAAAAGCGCTGTAATAGGTAATTTAATTATTTGAAAGCGCATGTCTTTTACATCGCTTGTGAAAAAAGCGTTGTAAAACATTATGTGAGAGCGCTTCAGTTTACAGCGCTTGTGTAGAAGCACTGTAAAAGCCTTGTAAACATTATGCGCAAACGCTATATGACCCTACAACAGCGCTTTTTCACAACGCTTGTCAAAAAAGCACTGTTATAGGCTCCGTTATTTTTAAATATATTTACAACAACGCTTGTATTTAGTAAGCGCTGTAAAATGAGCCGCTATAAAATGACATTTTTCGCGTAGTGATTTTTGTTTACAAGTTCTCTCCATTGAGTAATTTATTTAAGCTGCGTTTGACAAAAAATGTAGGTGCTTCTCTAAGAGGAGATTCTGTAACACCCAAATTTTATAATAGACTATGTTTTAATAATTAAATAGGATTTAAATAATTAATTTGTTGTTAAAATTTTTTGAATATATGTTGTTAAAGTTTGTGACTAATTTTCGTTTATATGGATGTTTTTTATGATCTGCTAGTTTTGTTACATATTATATTAAATGAGCGATATAAAATAATAATATTTATATTTATAATATTGTGTTTGATTTCCTTTTATTTTTATATAGTTGTTATGGTATGATGATTTTATACGTATTTAATATGATTAGTAATTAATAAAATATTGATATTATATTTATTTATTTTTTATTTCAAATATTTTCTAACGATGATAGTAATTTGATGTGAGTGTTTGAGATGAATAAGTATGATTATAGTGATTAATTTGAATATGAGAGTTTTTGTTATTAATGTATTTTAAAGATAATTATTTTATTTATATAAAATATTAGTTTTCAAATATTATTAATATTTCAGTAATTAAATTGTGTTTAAAAAATAAGTGTTAAAAATAGTTTGGTAATTATTGTTTTATTTTTAGAAAATAAATAAATAAATAAAAGGAAAGTAGTAAAAATGTGTTTTATATGGGTTAAACTCATTTCAAGAGTAAACCCTAATTAATTAATTAAAATAATAATTTTAATTGAAAAGTGAAAAGAAGGAAATATTTACCACAAAGAGAGAATAGTTTCACGTAAAGAAACAAGACAGTTGCAACTGAGAGAAAAATAGGAAAATTGGCACCGATGATCGATAACTGTTAAGGAAATTTTCTCCGTTCTCGTCCAAATTTCATTATGTTGTTTTATTCATTTAGGTAGTCAAATAAACATACTTTCTCTCTAAATTTCAGTATGTTTATTTCACACATTTAGTTAGCCAAAGAAACCTATTATCTTATATTTTTAACCATCCCAATTTCTCCATAAAAATAATCGACTTCTCCGTTTATAAAATTTCTTATTTTGCACCGTTCTTCTTCACCATAAGTCTGATTTGAGTGAAACCAACGTCAAAATGATCGTGTGAAAAATGACTATTTTATCCACTGATTGATTTTCTGATTTATGGAAAATTTCCTATGCCGAATTCGAAATTTATTTTTAGAGTGTCTTCAATTAATCTATTTTTGACGTTTACCCATAAACTATTGAGTTACATCGATTGAAGGACAAAGAGTCAAAGAACAAATGTTGTTTGCTCGTGGAATCATATTTGTGTGTGAAAGCTTCGAAATAAGGTAAGAGGTGAGAGAACGTTTGAATTCGTGAGCATAATATAATGTGAGATAAACGGGAAAACCTTATTCCCAACGATTCATTCGGGGCTCGCTACATACGACAGTAGCCCTTTGAGTGATAAATTGATTAATATAAAAATATGGTAATTGTGAGATTAAAATGTGGTATTTGATATTATTGTGATGTTTGATTTATTTTTATTAAATGTGTGATATTTGATATTATTGTGATCTTGGATATCAAATGAATTTTATGTATATGTTTGATTAGACGTATTTATGTGATGTGATAATAAAAGGTGGATGCATTTTAATAAATTTATGTGATTATGATGATGTATAATTAATAATAATGATGTTATAAATTTGTGATAAGTCTGTGGCGATTTATGATTGATGATAATGATACTATAAAATTTTGATGAGTTTATCTGATAAGATACGATTATTGATTGTGATGTTGTAAATTTGTGATGAGAATATTGAAGTAACTCCATAGTTGATGAAATAATAGTGATTTCAATTTGTGTTTGAGATGACGGTCTTAATGAAGTATCATAGGCCAACGAGGGGAGAAAATAAATATTGAGAATTTGTGAGGTGAAGATTATTTTGTCATCATATAGGTAGGGCCTGACAAGCCTAGTGATTTCGGGGAAGTACAACTATATGAGCTTGATCGTGGCGAGTCTGCTGTTGAGCCTTTGAACACCCTAAATTTTATGATAAACTATTTTATTAATTAAATAGGATTTTAAATAATTAATTAGATGTTAAAATTATTATAAAATATATGTTAATAAACTTTGTGATTAATTTCCGTTATATAGGTGATTTTTATGATGTGCTAGTTTTATATATACTAGATTACATGAGCGATATAAATAATAAATACTATATTTTATTATTTGATATATTTTTTTAAAAAAATAATAGTATTTAGTGTAATATATATTTTAAAGAAAAAGAATTTATACGATTTTACGTGTATATACGCACACCCAATTAATATATCATTCTTTTTATGTGTTGACTATTATTAAATGTGTACTTAATTATATTTATTTAATTCTAAATATATTTTATTAATTATATTTACTTTATAAATAATTATCTTGAGATAATAGTAATATTTTATGTTTGATTTTTTTTTTTATATACTTATTATGATATTGTGAATATATATATTTAGTATGATTTAGTATTTAATATAAAGTGTTGATTTTATACTTATTTATTTTATAATTTGAATATTCTCTAATTATGATAGTATTTTAATGTGAGTATTAAAAAAAAAAGTATCATTAGGGTGATTATTTGAATATGAAGGTTTTGATTAATAATATGTTTTAAACGATTTATTACTTTATTTTATAAATATTAGTTTGGAAATATTAGCAATATTTAATAATTAAGTTATGTTAAAAAATGTTAAAACATTAGTTTATTAATTATTGGTTTTATTTAAAAATAAATAAAGGGACCAATGAGTTTTAACCATGTGTGAACCCTAATTGTTAATAAAATAAAACAATAAAAAAAAGGGAATTGGACGGGTAGCTTTGAAACCAAAGTGGAAACACAACAACTTTGGCACCGGTGATCGATACCTGTCCAGAAAACTTTCTCCATTTTCACCCAAATTTGAGTATGTTATTTCATTCATTTAACTAGTTCATTAAACATAATTTCCCAGAATTTTAACAACCCCAATTTCTCTCTAAAATACCCGACTTCTCCGTTTATAGAATTCGTTATTTTGCACCGTTCTCCTTCACCGTAAGTCCGATTTGAGTGAAACCAACGCCAAAACGACCGTTTGAAAAGTGGCTATATTATTCACTGATTGGTTTTCTGATTTATGATAATTTTCCTTGACCGAATTTAGAATTTAGTTTTTAGAATATCTTCTCATATTTTATTTTTAATTTTTACCCATAAACTGTCTAGTTAGATCGATTGATGGACAAAGAGTCAATGAACAAAGGCTGTTTGCTCGTGGAATGCTATTCGTGTGTGAAAGCGTCGAAATAAGGTAAGGGGTGAGACAACGTTTGAATTCATGAGTGTAATATATGGTGAGATGAACGGGAAAACTGTATTTCCCAACGATTCATCCGGGGCTTGCTACGTATGACAGTAGCCCTTTGAGGGATAAATTAATTAATGTGAAAATATGGAAATTGTGAGATTAAAATATAGAATAGAAATATTTGTAGGGTGTTGATTGATTTAATTTATTTGAATGTGTGATATTGATATTATTGTGATATTGGTGTGTCAAATTAAATATATATATATATATATGTGTGATTAGATGAGTTTATGTGATGTGATAACAAAAGATGGATGTGTTGTGATAATTTATGTAATGATGATGATGTACGTCTAATAATTTGTGACGTTATAAATTTGTGATAATGTTTGATTGATGATAGTGATGCTATAAATTTGTGAAGAGTTTATGTGATGATAATGATATGATGTTCTAAACCATGATGAGAATATTGAACTAACCCCATAGTTGATGAAATAATGGTGATTTCAATTTGTGTTTGAGATGACGGTTTTTAATGGAG
This sequence comes from Cicer echinospermum, assembly GCA_002896215.2. Lineage (NCBI taxonomy): Eukaryota > Viridiplantae > Streptophyta > Magnoliopsida > Fabales > Fabaceae > Cicer > Cicer echinospermum. The sequence continues at coordinate 33,250 of PGTU02010942.1, read as the reverse complement.
TATCATATACCAACGAGGGAGAAAATAAATATTGTGAATTTGTGAAGTGGAGATTATTTTGTCATCATATAGTAGGGCCTGACAAGCCTAGTGATTTCCGAGTAAGTACAACTGAATGAGCCTAATCGTTGCGGTCTGCTGTCGAGCCTTAAGCAAGATTGTTAGACCTTAGAGGTATTCGGGTGGGGAATTCCTAGGTGACTTGGAGGTAGCTGTAAGACCCATAATTTTAAAGTATACTTTATGTATTTTAGTGTATTTTGGTATTGAACTCGGAGGTTTTTTAGACAAAGTTATTAATATTTTGGAGTTTATATGACCAAAAAGATATTTGATGCCCGATTAAAATTACTCGTCGATAAATAAATTAAATTAAGTACGGTGAATCCTTTACGAAGAATTTAATGCCTTATGGGTGAAATAGTAATTTTAATAAATATCTAGATATTTGAAGATATTTGTTAAAAGTAATTAAATATATAATATATAATATAATATATATGTTTGTGTGGAGGGAAAAGAGAAGGAAATAGAAAGAAAAGAAATAGAAAGGAAGGAAAAAGAAAGAAAAGAAAAGGGAAAGAAAGAAACAAAGCAAAATCCATCTTCTTCCTCTGCCTCGCGTGACCCCCTTCTTCCTCCTTCTTCCATTTTCATTTTCGCTTCTTCCTTTTGCTCAAGAATAGAAACCCAAGACTTAGTGGGTAAGAAAGCAAGGATTTCTCAGCTTCATACTTCCTCGTTGTTTTGAAAACGAAGAAAAACGGTGTTGGGGATTTCAAAACCGTCAAACACAAACCTCCCCGTTTCATCTAGATCTAAGCTTCGTTTCGCAAAGAGATAGAAGGGAAAATTGTTCAATACCACGCTACGGTGCTAGGGAACCAACTTTGGAAGCGACGTCGCGAGCGGAGATTTTATCGGATTTACTCGCGGTACCGTAGTCGCACGTTAAAGCTAACGTGAAGGTAAGGGCTCATTCCAAACTTCTAGTTTTCATTTAGGGACTTATCTGTGGTTGTGTGGAAAAGAATTTTGTTAGGGTTAAGTGTTGATTTGGGGAAAGTGAATTTTAAGGCTTTATGGGTAAAATCTTAGAGTTAGGTTTTGGTGATATTGATGAATGTTTCGCGGAAAATGAATTTTAACCCGTTGGTGTATGAATTGAGTAAATGAAGTTTGACGTGTTCATAATTCATGCTTATGAAATTTGATATGTGTATGGTTGGATTTTGTGGAGAAATGAATTGATGTGTTTTGGTGTGAAATCGTGGATTGAATTTGATAATATGTTTGAGTTTCTTTTGGGTGGAATTTGAAAACCATTAGAGTTAAACGAGTATTAAGAACGGGGAATCTCTTAATGTCTTGTTTACTAATGGTTGTTTGAAAATCATTTAAGTTAAATGAGTATTAAGAATGGGGAATCTCTTTAATGTCTTGTTTACTTAATGTTTGTTTTGAAAATCGTTTAAGTTAAATGAGTATTAAGAATGGGAATCTCTTAATGTCTTGTTTACTTAATGTTTGTTTTGAAAATCGTTTAAGTTAAATGAGTATTAAGAATGGGGAATCTCTTAATGTCTTGTTTACTTAATGTTTGTTTTGAAAATCGTTTAAGTTAAATGAGTATTAAGAATGGGGAATCTCTTAATGTCTTGTTTACTTAATGTTTGTTGTGAAAATCGTTTAAGTTAAATGAGAATTAAAATGGGAATCTTTTTAATATCTGCATTTGCTTAAACGATTGTCGTGGATGGAGTCAGTATATGCTCATGCATTTCATTTTTTTTGTAAATCGTGCAGACCCGTGATAGGTGGCACCTTGATAAATAGTACTATGGCCTGTGATAGGCGGTACATTATGATTTACGTTTTTTGTAAATCGTGCAGACCCGTGATAGGTGGCACCTTGATAAATAGTTACTTTGGCCTGTGATAGGCGGTACATTTATGATTTACGTTTTTTTTGTAATTGTGCAGACCCGTGATAGGTGGCACCTTGGTAAATAGTACTTTGGCCTGTGATAGACGGTACATTTACCATTACTTTCTTTTTAGTAAACCGTGCAGACCCGTGATAGGTGGTTTTGTCGGTAACGGTACGGCCCTGATAGCAGTACGTTTATGGTACCGCTTATTTTTAGTAAAATCGTGCGGACCGTGATAGGTGGCACCTCGGTAATTGGTACTTTGGGCTTGGATAGGCGTACAATTATGATTTACGGCCCTTCGAGGAGGGTTTGGTTTGGAATTCCGAGTCCATGCATTTTGGCATATACGCATTGCATTAGGATGCTTGACACACGAGTCGTGTTTGATTCAGTGTATGATTGAGTGTTTGAACTTGAGATGTCATTGTGATTGTGATGATTGTACTAAGTGTCTATGTTTTGGAACAAATTGTGTGTAAGTGGAAATTGATTGTAAAATTTTTCGAAACTCAAGTTTTCGTGGTGATTGTGTGGAAATTGCTAAGTGTTATGTATTGGAGTTGTGTGTGAATGTGATTGAGTTAGTTTATGTAGTTTTAAGAAAAACATGCAGGGAAATCGATTCCCAAATCGATTCTATTAAAAGTTATTCCTCAAAATCGATTGGCAATCGATTGGAATTCATTACAGGAGCTCAGCCATTTTGACAAAATCGATTTGCCAATCGATTTGGCATTTACAGGAGCTCAGCCATTTTTGACCAAATCGATTTGGAAATCGATTGGCTTTAATACAGGGGCTCAGTTATTTCATTCAATCGATTCCCCAATCGATTGAATTAAGCCCGGAGTACAGTTTTCACGAAAACCCTCAGGAAATCGATTTCCCAATCGATTGGCTTTAACACAGGGGCTCAGTTATTCATTCAATCGATTTCCCAATCGATTGATTTAAGCCCAGAGTTCAGTTTCACTAAAACCCTTCATCCAAATCGATTTCCCAATCGATTGGCTTAGTGGAGATTCTTATTTTGAGTTAGATGATCGATTGCTCAAATTGGTTCATCAATGGATTGGCCCGGTTGTTTATTTCTTGATTTATTTAAGACTTATTTTGACTTCATTATTCATTTGGCAAGTATTATATGAACTTTTAGCATATGGAAAATCCTTTTAAGGGTGCATGCTTAGTGGAAAGGTTATTTTGTGCATTCAAAAACTTAAATGTTATGTGTTAACTGTTTAATTTCGGTTGGTGACCTTTACAACTATTGTGGATATCTTGGCTTTGCCCTCAGATGAGAGTCAGAGCAATCCTACGGGTTCGTAACCCTGTGGATGGGAATGTAAACGGGAACGCCTGACTGGACCTATGTTAGGAGGATCTTACGGGGCGCGTGGAGATCACTCCGGGTTTATAGTATTTTTGGTAGAATGATCAGATTAGGTTGACATAGAGGGAACATATGTCTTTATTTTGGATTGCGTTTTATTTTAAATTGGAAGAATTGTATCTTACTAATATTTTGTCAGCACGACATCTTATGTTTATGGATTCCATGTATCACTGGCTGTTGTGTAAATACTTTGGACTCATATTTCAAAAACTATTCCGCTGCGTATTCCACTGTCCGTCCACCGGGATGGTGGCATAGTATCAAGCCTCCTAACCAAATAGTTCAGATGAATTTGATGCATATGTTTGATTAGACGAATTTATGTGATGTGATAATAAAATATGGATGCATGGTATGATATATATATGCGGGATGAAAATGTTGGTTTTTATCGATAATAGTGATGTTATAAAATTGTGATGAGTTTATACGATGATTATGATTATGTATGATTAATGACGTTATAAAATTGTGATGAGAATATTGAAGTACCCTATATATGATGAAATAGTGATGATTTTATAAGATAATGGTCTTAATAGAGTAGTCTAAGTTAACGAGGGGAGAAAATAAATATTGAGACTTTTGTAAAGTGAAGATTATTTTGTCATCATATAGGTAGGGCCTGACAAGCCTAGTGATTTCGGGGAAGTACAACTGAATGAGCCTGATCATGGCAGTCTGCTGTCGAGCCTTAAGGCAAGATTGTTAGACATTGGAGGTATACGGGTGGGGAATTCCTAGGTGACTTGGAGGTAGCACTCCAAATATTGGGAGCTACCACACAACACACGTTTACCTCGACTGTCACGTATATGTGTCTCGGGTTGAGTTGAGGGGATCTATGAGGACAGGGCCAATTTGAATTGTCCGTCCACCGGGATGGTGGCATAGTATCAAGCCTCCTAACCAAGTACTTCAGAGTTAGAAATGGTACCACATTGTGAAGTAGAGTCTAAGCTCATGCATAGCATTGCATTTTCTTGTGTTGTTTTGTTGTGATTTAATATGAATTATGTGTGATAATAATTTAGGCGATGATTTGATGTTACAGTAAAGTGTATGGATTTTCTTTGATTTTAACTATATAATGTGATGTTTTTCCTTGAAGAATGTTTGTGTAATGATACGGTTTATTGATGATTAATTGCGTGTTCCTCTTATTTATATTATACTATCAACATGATTTCAAAACTCACCTCCTTCGTTGTTTGTGTTTGACTGGCTTGGCCATGCGTTTGCAAAATCGCAATTATTACAGGTTAATGTGTCTCGAAGTTCAAGTTGGGAGAAACCCCGCTCTGATAGGTGATACCGGGAATTAAGAGTTGTAATGTGTATTTTACTTATGTTATTACAAATGACTTTTTATATGAAAACTTAGTACGAGTAAGTCTTGGGAATTAAATCAAGAAATTCTAGTCAAATCAAGTTCATTGATATTGTACTATTTTAATTGAGGAACAAAGTTGAATTGTTACATGTGTATTTAGAGAAACATGATATCCTAAATTAGATATTAAAGTTTTTATTCTCTTTAACAGAGTTTCTTTATCCGCTGCAAGTTTTCTTCAAATAATTTAGTATATACTATTATAAATGTTATTTTGGGGTTTAGGGTGTCACAGCCTTAAGGCAAGATTGTTAGACCTTGGAGATATTCAGGTGCGGAATTCCTAGGTGACTTGGAGGTAGCACTCCAAATGCCGAGAGCTACCATTCAACACACGTTTACCTCGACTGTCGCGTATTTGTGTCTCGGGTTGAGTTAAGGGGATCTATGAGGACATGGCCAATTTGAATTGGCCGTTCACCGTGATGGTGACATAGTATCAAGCCTCCTAACCAAGTACTTCAGAGTTAGAATGGTACATGTGACACCCTAAACTCCAAAATAATATATATATAATAATTTATATAATATTCTTATAAAATTTGCAGCGGATAAATAAAATTTATTTCCAATCTAATAAAAAATTTTATTTTTAATTTAGGATATCAGGTTTCTCAAAAAATAAAATAGAACACTTTAAACTTAATTTTTTTATTAAACTAGTGCAATCGCGATAAGCTTGATTTAAGTATAATTTACTTGATTTAATTCTAAAAACTAACTAGTACTTCTAAGGTTTTAATACAAAAATTCGTTTCAAATTAAATTAGAAAGTACAAATTATAACTCTTATTCCCGGTATCACCTATCAGAGCGGGGTTTCTCCCAAACTTGATCTTCAAGACTCATTAACCGGTAATAACTGCGATTTTGCAAACGCAGGGTCAAACCAGTCAAACACAAACAACGTAGGAGGTGAGTTTTGAAATCATGTTAATAGTATAATATAAATAAGAAGAACACGCAATTAATCATAAATAAACTGCATCATTACACAAACATTCTTCAAGGAAAAACATAACATTATAAAGTCAAAACCACTCAAGGAAAATTAATAAATTTCACCATAACATCAAATCATCTAAAAAAAGTATTATCGGTTTTGAAACACACCAATCACAACAAAACAATCCCAAGGAAATGCAATGATATGTGTGATCTTAGACTCTACTTCACAATGTGGTACCATTCTAACTCTGAAGTACTTGGTTAGGAGGCTTGATACTATGCCACCATCCCGGTGGACGGACAATTCAAATTGGCCCTGTCCTCATAGATCCCCTCAACTCAACCCGAGACACATATACGTGACAGTCGAGGTAAACGTGTGTTGTGTGGTAGCTCCCAATATTTGGAGTGCTACCTCCAAGTCACCTAGGAATTCCCCACCCGTATACCTCCAATGTCTAACAATCTTGCCTTAAGGCTCGACAGCAGACTGCCATGATCAGGCTCATTTAGTTGTACTTCCCCGAAATCACTAGGCTTGTCAGGCCCTACCTATATGATGACAAAATAATCTTCACTTTACAAAGTCTCAATATTTATTTTCTCCCCTCGTTAACTTAGACTACTCTATTAAGACCATTATCTTTATAAATCATCACTATTTCATCATATATAGGGTACTTCAATATTCTCATCACAATTTTATAACGTCATTAATCATACATAATCATAATCATCGTATAAACTCATCACAATTTTATAACATCACTATTATCGATAAAAACCAACATTTTCATCCCGCATATATATATCATACCATGCATCCATATTTTATTATCACATCACATAAATTCGTCTAATCAAACATATGCATCAAATTCATTTGAAATCAAATATCATAATAATTTCAAATACCGCACATTTAACGAAATGAATATGATTCACCTATGAATATCACCCCTTACCTTATTTCCACGCTTTCACCTATGAATATGATTCCACGACCAAATAGTCTTTGTTCTTTGACTCTTTGTCCTTCAATCGATCTAACTCGACAACCTATGGGTAAACGTTAAAAATAAATTATGAGAAGATACTCTAAAAACTTAATTCGAAATTCGGTTAAGGAAAATTACCATAAATCAGAAAACTAGTCAGTGGATAATATAGCCACTTATCACACGGTCGTTTTGACGTTGGTTTCACTCATATCAGACTTACGGTGAAGGAGAACGGTACAAAATAACGAATTTCTACAAACGCAGAAGTCGGATATTTTAGAGAGAAATTGGGGTTGTTAAAAATCTGGAAAGTTATATTTAAATGATGAGTTAAATGAATGAAATAACATACTCAAATTTGGGCGAAATTGGAGAAAGTTTTCCGGACAGCGATCAACGATCGGTATCAATTTTTTTCTTGCTATGAATATGAAGTTGTGGCTGCTCTTTAAATTTCAATTTTTGTACTGTAGCGTTTTCTTTTCCTAGGTTAGGTATATATTTGATTTTAGTTATGTTTTTTAACATATTAGTTAGTATTAACCTAACTCTTTGAACTCATTTTGTTATATATTTTATTTTATTTACAAGACCCAATTAATTACACACTTATTTTGATTTATTAATTTTCCACTAAATAATATCTTTTAAAATATCAATTAAAATATTATTATGCTATGAAAGTTGTTAAAATGACAATAAAGAATATAACATCAAATCTTTTATATAAGTCACTAAATCAATTAAATACGTATAAAATAGACATAACTTAACAAGTACATATATAAAGAAAAATTAAGCGCAATATTATTAATTTTCCAAAACTAATATTTTTACCAAGAAAAAAGATATTAATTAAAGAAATTAAAATTTTATAAAAATATCAATAATAACAAAAACCCTCGTATTCAAAATTATTACTATACTTATTAATATATGCATTTTAAAGCATTTTGACATCAAAAATATATTTTAACACTTTTATAGTAAAAATAGATACTCTAAAATATTCAAATAGTTATATATAATAGTATTAATTAAATTAAGAAATAGTTAGGAGTAATTAACATATAATTATTTTTAGAAATATATTTAAAATACAATATTTGTTGTTTACATTACTCATTTAGTTCAATATGTACAAAATTAACATATCATAGAAACCACCACACGTGTAAAGAAAATTAATCAATATATATTTTAAAACAACTTTAACACCAAATTAATGATTTAAAATTCTATTTCATTAATAAAATAATTTATTATAAAATTTGGGGTGTTTCAATACCACATTGTGAAGTAGAGTCTAAGCTCATGCATAGCATTGCATTTTATTGTGATTGTTTTGTTGTGATTACTATGTATCGTGTGCGATAACAATTTCTCTAGACGATTTGATGTTACAATGAAATTTATTGATTTTATTTGTGTAATTTTTATCTTTTAATGTGATATTTATTTGAGGAATGTTTGTGTAATGATATGGTTCTATTATGATTGATTGTGTTCTTCTTACTTATATTATACTATGAATATGATTTCGAAACGCACCTCATTCGTTGTTTGTATTTGAGTGGCTTGACCCTGCGTTTGCAAAATCACAGTTATTACAAGTTAATGAGTCGGAAAGTTCAAGTTGGGAGAAAATCCGCTCTGATAGATGATACCGAGAATTAAGAGTTGTAATTTATATTTTAGTTATGTAATTACAAATGACTTTTTTATATAAGAACCTTAGTACTAGTAAGTTTTTGAATTAAAATAGGAATTTATAGTTAAATCAAGTTAATGGAGATTAAATTATTTTAATTGAGTAATAAATTTTGAATTGTTCCATATGTACTTCGAGAAACGTGATATCCTAAATTAGTTACAAAAGTTTGTATTTCCTTGTAAACAAATTTTCTTTATCCGCTACAAATTTTACTAAAAAAATCTAGTATAAATTATTATATTTATCATTTCATTGTTGGACTTTAGTCCTTTGAATCCTAATTTTGACATAATTAACAAACATACAATGTTCATACATCATATGATAAATCTAACATTTTAATTGAGCAAGATTTCAGGAACAACAATTCAATCCTACACACTTGATACAAATTGCTTGGAACACAAGAAATCAACAAAAGTTGATCATTGACTGAGTAAATCGATTGGGAAATCGATTTCATAACAAGGGTGTAAGGAAACATAATTGTTTGTGATTGTATAATCCATTAAGCAATCGATTGGGACTATTAAAAATGAAAATTGCACAAGTCAGTGGCACCCTGTTTTACAGGCTAATCGATTGGCAAATCGATTGTACATATCACAAAGTAAAACTGATTGAAACCAATCGACTGGCAAATCGATTGATCAAGTCACAGTGAGGATCCAATTTCTAGGGTAATCGATTGGCAAATCGATTGCTTAGATAATATTTGAAAAATAACTTGACCTGTGACAAACACAATCGATTGGACAATCTATTGTGAGAATTTCAATCATGTTAAGTTTGGTTGCAATCGATTGGGAAATCGATTGAACTAAATATAAGGTAAGAACTTTTCAAGCAAATACAAACAAATCGATTGCCACTTCGATTAACATCAAAATAGCTAAGTCACTGTCTTGAACACAATCGATTGGCAACTCGATTGAAAGAACCTTTTTGAAATCACAGTGAACTTTGAGCTTGTGGCCACATCGATTCTGAGTATTTGTAAATCGATTATGAGACTTAATAAATCGATTAATTAATCGATTGGTGTGATTTTTACTTTGAACAAAACACCTGCAATCGATTACGAAATCGATGCATATAAGTCTTAACATAATTCACTGAAAAGAGTTTGTTTAAAGAATCGATTGGCTTATGTAGTTTCAAGATTCAAGAAAAACAAGACCTGCGATAATCGATTGGCAAATCATTCTCTAATGAATCGATTAGACCTGTTTTTCAGAAACTATATAAACTGTTTTCAATCATTCTCTCATTAACAATGAAAAACACTCAAAAACTCTCATTAACACAATACAACACGTTGTTAACATTCTGATATTGCTTTTTCAGATCAAAGCCAAAAAGATTATCCATAATCATAGAGAGAGCTGAAAAAGTATTCTTGAGAGAAAAGACAATGTTCTCATAATCCATCATTGAATAACCAGATTCTTGAGAAGACACATTGTTCAAGATTGAAGACTTCTTTTACTACTTCTTTTATTCTGTTTGAAATAAATACTTTGTAAAGAAAAACGACTGCTAGAAATCCAGCTAGAAACTGGTGGCGATCTTCTTGGGTGAGAGGCCTCATCAAGAAGGAGCCGTACTTTGAGTTAGTGTGAGCCTGCTGATTGACTACAAGGATCAATGGGTGAGCAATAGGAAAGAGATTGTGAGAGATAGATAGGTTTTGAGGAAACTGGACAATCTGTAAACAATTCACAATTCTTTCTATTGGAGAAAAAGCTGAAATCCAGTTGGATTGTCAGGACTGGATGTGGGTTGTCTCGTTGACAACTGAACCAGGATAAATCTTGGTGCATTCTATCCTTTATCTTTTTACTTTTAATTGCTAATCGTGTATGTCTGATGACTCTTCATCATATGCATATTTTCCTACTATTTTAGTCTTATTTATCCTCAATTATTAGTTAAATTAAGGATTTATTTGATATATTTTGTTGATTTTTGTTCTTTGAGTTAAATTAAATGTTTTATGTTTTATTTTAGTGATTAAGTAGGAATTTTTCGTAATTTTACATTGCGTTGTGTTTTGGTGCAGTGCTGAATTTTTGTGAGAAATCAACATGACACATGTAGAGTATTTCAGCCATATCTGGAGTTGTAGATGTCCAATTGGAGTCAAACCAAATGCAAATGAACGCTAGGATCCATAGCTACAACTTTCATGTAGACACCGGAACCCAATTCAGACTCGAAAGAGGTGAAACATGCAATATACGCCGGACAGCAGATGCTGAGCGCTGGAGCGCGCCCAAGCGCAAGCCAAGCGCTTTTTCCCAGCATTCGCCACTGTCGATACGCGCCCGAGCGCGCCCAAGCGCAAGCCAAGCGCTTTTTCCAGCATCTGCTACTGCCCAAACCCGCCCAAGCGCATCCAAGCGCGCCTGGGGCGTGCGACCCGCACCAGCAACCATAAAAACACAGATTTTTACTGTTTTAGGCATCTTTTTGACTATTGGGAAGTGGGGAGACTTGTGCCCTAACATAGAAACTCAAAGACGGCCGTTTCTAACGCCATTGGAGCAGTTTTATCAAGAATCATTCATGAATCCTTATTGTAATTCTTCTCTAATCTTTATCTCTTTTATTTCTGTCATGAGTAACTAAACCCTATTTGTTAGGGATGAGTGTAACAAGATGAAACCCTTATTTTTATGATTTGATTTCTAGTTATATGAATGAGTTTATTGAATTATTTTTCTCATCTCTATGCTTAATGCTTTTTATTGCTTGATCAACATTAAAATGTTCTACGATTTGTATTTTGAAACGGAAGTGGACTTTACGAATGCTTGAGATGAGAAATTCATGAATTTGTAGTCTAGACATAGGTGCAGGTCATGAAACCAATTAAATTAGTTGCAAATCAATAATTTACAAGAGAATTTCTATACGGTAATGCTTAATTCTAATCTTAAATCTACTAAGGAATTAGGGGTTACTTTGGAAATTAAAGGTTCTGTCACTAAGACATTAGGGCAAGAATAATAAAGACAATTCGGTAATAATTCAATAAAGAATTTCAATAACTAGGATCAAATTAGACACCAAGGTTGGATTCGAAGTGAAACTCATCCCTGACATTTTTCTCAATTTATAAAGGATCAATTTTACTATTGCTGTCAATTTTAAATATTATTTCAATCAACTTGGGAACTTTTTGTTCAATTTTAGTAACTAAATATAATTCAATAGTAAAATGCAATCCTTGAGTTCGACACTCGGTACTACCGTTTTATTATTACTTGCAACGATTCAGTACACATGCTGAAACGCTATCAATGCCGCATTATAATTCCACTGTGTATGTAATATTGCTTTAATTTGATTAAAGACTGATATATTCTGATTATTTCGAGGTCATAATAATCAACAATTGGCCTCAGAGCTTAACTTTTCGAGAGGTAAAACTCATAAAAGGAATATGGCCTCAACTGATTTTCTGGGAGAAGGCGCATCACTAGCAAGACCTCCAGCATTCAATGGAACAGCTTATATGTACTGGAAGCACAGGATGCTGATATTCCTGGAAGCCAGTGGCATAGACATCCTTGACGCTGTTGAAAATGGCCCATACATTCCCAAGATTGCAGGAACAAATGACTCGATGATTCCCAAGCCCAGAGCCGAATGGTCTGAGGACGATAAAAAGAAGGTAGGTTATAATGCTAAAGCTAAGAACATTATAACATCTGCTTTGTGTGCAGAAGAATTCTTTAGGGTATCAAACTGCAAATCAGCAAAGGAAATGTGGGACATTCTTCAAGAAACACATGAAGGAACCACAAATGTGAAAAGAGCTCGCGTAAATACACTTATGCACGAATACGAATTGTTCAGCATGAAGAAAGATGAATCTATAAGTGATCTACAGACGAGATTTACACACGTGATAAACAACCTTCATGCACTGGGAAAACAGGTGGAGAATGAACAACAGATCGGAAAGATTATGATGTGTCTAACCAGAGAATGGTAGCCCAAAATAACTGTTATAGCTGAATCTAAAGATCTAGCAAAGATGACAACAGCAACACTATTTGGAAAACTAAGGGAACATGAAATGGAACTGCATCGGCTGGACGAATCAGAACTGGAAAGTAGGAAAAGAAAGGATTATCCTTGAAAGTCCAAGCCCATCAATCGAAAACAGAATCAGATAGCTGCTCAGATGAATCAAGCAATGAAACTGAAGAGCCTGAGATCGGGTTGCTTGTCAAGAAATTTAAGAAATTTCTGAAGAAGAAAGACAACAAATTTAGAAAGCCATCCAGCTCTAAGACTAGTGACAACAAGACAATTACATGCTATGAATGTGGTAAAACTGGTCACATAAAGTCAGAATGCTACAAATTGCAGAACAAAAATAGAGCTACAAAACCAAAAGGCAAGGAACCAGTCACCAAAACCAGAAAAGCTTATATTGCATGGAATGACAACGAAGAATCCTCTGCCTCTTCGGATGAAGAGGAAGTGAATCTGTGTCTCATGGCAAATACCGATTCAGAATCAGAAAATGAGGTTAGTTCACAATCTAATCCAGCCTATGATGAGCTACAAGAAGCTTTCAATGAGCTGCATGATGATTATGTGAATTCCATAAAACAGTTGTTAAGCACAAAGCAAATGCTTGAACAAATGAAAAATGACCATAAAGAAATTGAAAATTTATGTGAACAACTGAAAAAGGATTCACATGACAAATCTGCAAGATGCATTGAACTTGAGAATAATGTTGCATCATTAAAATCTGATTTATTGAAGTTTGCTAATAGTAAAGATAAACTGAATGTCATACTTAGCAATCAAAGACATGTTCATGAAAAATCTGGTTTAGGATATACACCAAATATGCATGTTAAAAGAAATAAAAACAGATATGGTATTGGTTATATGCAAACCAGAAATGTCAAACATGGTCAAAAATCTGCTATTGCTAAGAGTATGTATGACATCTTTACTAAAACCAAACAAACATTCATCCCTTGATGGCAAATGTCATTTCTGTTGCAGAAAGGGACATTTTGTGTCAAATTGCAAATTTAAAAAATTAGCCAATAAAGGATGGAAGCAAGTTAGGATAGCAAAGAAATCTGTGTTTGACACTAACCATCCAGGACCAAATTTAAATTGGGGACCTAAAACGAAATTCTGATTGTATGTTGCAGGTGTGCTTGACATCCACGAAGCATTCATGGTATTTAGATAGCGGATGCTCAAAGCACATGACAGGTGACAAATCCAAATTCCTGTCCTTGACATTAAAGGAAGGAGGCTTTGTCAAATATGGTGACAACAACAGAGGAAAGATTATTGGAATTGGTGACATAGGCAATGAGTCAACTGCAGTAATAAAAAATGTGTTATATGTTGAAGGATTAAAACACAACTTGCTGAGTATAAGCCATCTATGTGATAAAGGTTTTCAAGTAAGTTTTTCATCACAATCTTGCATTATTGAGCATAAAGATGACAAACACATAAAACTAGTTGGTGACAGAATTAATAACATTTACATGTTAGATTTCAATTCTGTACCAAGTGCTATATGCTGCTTGTTATCCAATTCAGATGAAACATGGCTTTGGCATAAAAGAATAGCTCACATACATATAAATCATTTGAATAAACTTGTTAGCAAACAGCTAGTCTTAAGTCTACCAAATAGGAAGTTTTCTAAGGATAGACTGTGTGATTCATGTGAGAAAAGTAAACTGGTTAAGACTCCCTTTCCCTCTATAGACTTGGTTAGAACAAATAGAGTTTTGCAACTAGTTCACATGGACCTTTTTGGACCTGCCCAAGTTAAGAGTTTAGGTGGAAACCTGTATGGATATGTGCTGGTTGATGATTACTCAAGGTTCACATGGACTTACTTTCTGGCTCATAAGAGTGATACATTCTCAATTTTTAAGAAATTTGCTGCTTTAGTTCAAAATGAGAATGACCAGAAAATTGTTTCAATAAAAAGTGATCATGGAGGTGAATTCCAAAATGATGCTTTTCAAAATTATTGTGAACTACATGGAATCAACCACATATATTCTGCCCCTAGGACACCACAGCAGAATGGGGTAGTGGAGAGGAAAAATAGATCCCTAGAAGAGTTAGCTAGGACCATGCTTAAGGACTCCAACCTACCTAAGTACTTTTGGGCAGATGCAATTAGTACAACCACTCATGTTGTAAATAGAGTTCTCATTAGGCCCCTGCTTAGAAAAACCCCCTATGAGCTTTACAAGGGTAGAAAACCAAACCTTTCCTACTTTAGAATCTTTGGTTGTAAGTGCTTTGTGTTGAACAATGGCAAAGAACACCTAGGAAAGTTTGACCCTAAGGCAGATGAAGGTATCTTTTTAGGATATTCCCAAACTAGTAAGGCCTATAGAATCTACAACAAAAGAACAAAGACCATAGAAGAGTCAGTTCATGTAAAGTTTGATGAATTATTTACAAAAAACTTGAACAAAACTCCTTCTAAGGTTGATGAATTTTTGGACGAAGTTGTAGAATCTGAACCACTAGAACAACCTAGCTGACCCTCCAACTAGATCAGACCTTGTAGAACCTATAGAAACCAGTGAGTTGCCTAAGGAATGGAAGTTCAACAGAAACCACCCTTTAGACAACATTATAGGCGATATCTCTAAAGGTGTTGCAACTAGGAGAAACCTTAGTCAGTTTTGTAACTTTACAGCCTTTGTATCTCAGATTGAACCTAAGAACATTAAGGAAGCCCTGTTAGATAGTGAGTGGATACTTGCTATGCAAGAGGAGTTAAACCAGTTTGAGAGAAACAAGGTGTGGAGTTTAGTACCTAGGCCAGAGGGTAAGCATGTCATAGGAACCAGATGGGTGTTCAGAAACAAGTTGGATGAAAATGGTGTGATAACAAGGAATAAAGCTAGACTAGTAGCTAAGGGTTATAGTCAAGAGGAGGGAATAGATTTTGATGAAACCTATGCCCCTGTAGCTAGATTAGAAGCCATAAGAATTTTATTGGCTTATGCTTGTATAATGGACTTTAATCTTTATCAAATGGATGTGAAAAGTGCCTTTCTCAATGGTGACCTTCAAGAGGAAGTTTTTGTTAGCCAAACACCTGGTTTTGAAAATCTTGATTTTTCTAATCATGTGTATAAGCTCTCAAAGGCCCTCTATGGGTTAAAACAAGCTCCAAGAGCTTGGTATGAGAAGCTCAGCAATTTCCTTATTCTACAAAACTTTTTAAGAGGAAATGTTGACAAGACCCTTTTCACAAAAACTACTGGAAGTGATATCTTGCTTGTCCAAGTATATATTGATGACATAATATTTGGATCTACAAATAATAAACTGTGCAAAGAATTTGAAAATTTGATGAAAGGTAAATTTGAAATGTCAATGATGGGTGAACTGTCATATTTCTTGGGATTTCAAATTAACCAAAGCAAGCAAGGCATTTTCATTAGTCAATCTAAATATTGTTCTGATTTGATAAAGAAATTTAAATTTGAAAATCTTAAATCCATTGATACACCCATGAGTCAAGGAAATTTCTTAGACCGAGATGAGAAAGGTAAACTTGTAGATGTTACTAGATTTCGTGGTATGATAGGATCTCTGCTCTACCTTACAGCAAGCCGACCAGACATCATGTTCAGTGTTTGTATGTGTGCAAGGTATCAATCAAATCCAAAGGAATCTCACTTCAGTGCAGTTAAGAGAATTTTCAGATACTTGGTAGGAACTAAGAGTCTTGGATTGTGGTATCCAAAAGGATCAACTTGTACTTTAGTTGGTTACTCAAATTCAGACTTTGCCGGATGTAAACTCGACAGGAAAAGTACCTCAGGAACTTGCCATTTACTTGGAAACTCTCTTGTGTCATGGATTAGTAAGAAACAGACAAGCATCGCTTTATCAACTGCTGAAGCTGAATATATTGCAGCTGGAAGCTGTTGTGCTCAGATACTTTGGATGAAACAGCACTTATTGGACTTTGGTGTTGACTTGGGAACAGTACCTATCATGTGTGATAACACAAGTGCAATAAGTATAATCAAGAATCCAGTAATGCACTCCAGGACCAAACACATTGAAGTAAGACATCATTTTATAAGAGATCACTTTCAAAATGGAATCATTATGCTTGAGTATGTTAACACTGCCGAACAGTTAGCTGACATCTTCACAAAAGCTTTACCAAGAGAAAGTTTTATGTATATAAGGATGAAACTAGGGATCATTGATCCTAGTGAGGTATGATCGTTGATTTTTTTTCATGGGATTTCTGGTGTTTGCAGTTGTTTCTCCAGTTAAATCGATTTGGGAATCGATTACCAGCATGGTAAATGGTTTATAAAATCGATTTGGGAATCGATTACTTTGGCCCCATAATTCAAAGTTCAGAATTTTTTTTTTTAAACTTGCCCGAGCGTCGATTTGGAAATCGACTAGTTCTTCTTTCAACGTTAAGACAATCGATTAAGTAAAACTGGAATTCGATTTGGAAATTGATTTGAAATAAGACCGTTGTAACTAGCCGTTATGAGTAATAATTACTAAATCGATTGACATTACCAGTAACGGTAACCTAATCGATTTGGGAATCGATTTACACGATTAAGGGTTTAAATAGGAACAGTTCTCAATCGATTTATGCACTGCATTTCTTCAGTTTTCACTAATTTTCTCTGATTGCTTCATCCTTCTGTCTCTGCTATTGTTATTTTGTTACTATCCACACTCAATCTACAATCTATCTACTTCAATATACGAGTATGGCAAGAGTAAAACAAACCCAGGCACGCACTCCTTCACCTTCATCATCTTCAACAAGTGAAACCCCTTCACCACCACCCACTCTAACAAAAAGAGTACCCATACCTACACATAAAATACTTGCCAAAGACAAAGGCAAGGCACCCGCTCCTATTCAAGAGAAGCCTAAAAAGCGAAAGGAACCCCCAACGGAAAAACTCATGGCTGATGCCATGAAGGTAATTTCACAAAAGAGGAAGAAGAAACCTGTTTCCTCAGCCCCTGCCAAGAAAGTACCCGCATCCAAAGAAAAAGATGCTGAACCTTCTATACCATCAGATTTTCTGAAGAGAAAAATCCATGAGGGTAGAACTCTGGATTTTGCATACTTTGATACTGACGGTTTTACGTTTCAGAATCATCTGCGATTTCACGGTCTTGAGAGCTTTCTATCTTCTACACTCGACAGTTATCCATGTTTGATAAGGGAATTTTATTCTACGTTTAAGCTGACAGAAGAAGGTTTTAAGGCTCAAGTCAAAGGTAAAAGGATTGCTATGTCATTTGATGATTTTTCTACCTTATCAGGATTGCCTTTTTACGGAAAATCTATCGACGGCAGTTCTGAAGCTAATACAGCTGACGAAGGTTGGGAAGAATCTGTTGACAGGCATGCTGCAGTAAAGGACCTGATGATTGAAGGTTTTGTGGAAACCATTTCATTACCTATCGGTCAAATGAAGGTCCAACATCGGATGTTGATGTACACGCTGACCAGGATGCTTGTACCTCGTTCAGGCAACCATGCAGTAGTTCAGAAATTGGACATACTACTGTTATGGGGTTTATCAAAGGAGCTCAGGATGAGCTGGACTTGGATTGTGCTAAGGCACATGCTGGAAGCTTCACAAAGCAAGCTTATGTTTCCTTATCCACAGCTAATTACCAAGATTCTTAAACATTTCAAGGTCTCGTTTGTTAATGAAGAATCTGCAAAAACCACTCTGATATTTGGAGAATCAATTGTGAATCAAATGCAATTGAAAAGGTTACATGGTATATGGATAAGACCTCAGGCTACTGTTGAACCAGCACAACCTCAGCCACAACCACAACCTCAACCTGCTACTGCCTCAGCCCCTCCTGATTTTGTTGCTAAGATAATGGAATTCATAGAAGCTCAGATGGCACACAATGCCAAGATGCTAGAATCACAGTCCAGAATGGAAGCTAACTTAAGGACTCTCCAGGCATCCTTGAATTCGGTTGTTCAGGATGTGGATGCGATTCAAGCTCACTTGGGAATCAAACTGTCATTTGAAGACATTGCAGACATCGGTCGTCAAGCAGCAGAGGAACCTAACCCAACTCCCCTAGATCACCCTGAGACTCACGTTGAGGAGACACCTTCTGTGGGTAATACAGCGGTCTCTGCCTCTCCCGTAGATAATAGTGAGGACCAGCCTAGACTAGGAGATTAGGAGTTTAGGATCTGTGCTGTTTTGCTATGACTTGTTGTACTCATTTGATCTATATCTATAATGAACTAAAACGTTTATCTCATCACTCTCTGAATTCATTTGTCTTAATCCTTTGATATGCTCATTAATTGCTCTGATTTTCATTGCTCTGATATACAATGTTTTATGATTTCAATCCCCACTGCTTATGTTCTTTAACATAGGGGGAGGAAATTTTTTTTTTCTGCCTTTTTGCCTTAACTGACAAAGGGGGAGAAAAATTATAACTTGCTAACATTTGTTGCATTTACTTGCTCTGATGACTTTGCTCTGATGACTGTTAAATGAATTATTTTAATATAATAGCATGTGTACTGTTATGCTAAGATGCTCTGATACTTCTGTTTCTATGATATGGTAATGGTACATATATGCTATGAAATGTTGTTAATATTATGTCTTGAAATGCTCAACTCAAGTTAAAATTGTATGATTGTCACTTATGCAAAAAGGGGGAGATTGTTGGACTTTAGTCCTTTGAATCCTAATTTTGACATAATTAACAAACATACAATGTTCATACATCATATGATAAATCTAACATTTTAATTGAGCAAGATTTCAGGAACAACAATTCAATCCTACACACTTGATACAAATTGCTTGGAACACAAGAAATCAACAAAAGTTGATCATTGACTGAGTAAATCGATTGGGAAATCGATTTCATAACAAGAGTGTAAGGAAACATAACTGTTTGTGATTGTATAATCGATTAAGCAATCGACTGGCACTATTAAAAATGAAAATTGCACAAGTCAGTGGCACCCTGTTTTACAGGCTAATCGATTGGCAAATCGATTGTACATATCACAAAGTAAAACTGATTGAAACCAATCGACTGGCAAATCGATTGATCAAGTCACAGTGAGAATCCAATTTCTAGGGTAATCGATTGGCAAATCGATTGCTTAGATAATATTTGAAAAATAACTTGACCTGTGACAAACACAATCGATTGGACAATCTATTGTGAGAATTTCAATCATGTTAAGTTTGGTTGCAATCGATTGGGAAATCGATTGAACTAAATATCAGGTAAGAACTTTTCAGGCAAATACAAACAAATCGATTGGCGCTTCGATTAACATCAAAATAGCTAAGTCACTGTCTTGAACACAATCGATTGGCAACTCGATTGAAAGAACCTTTTTGAAATCACAGTGAACTTTGAGCTTGTGGCCAAATCGATTCTGAGTATTTGTAAATCGATTATGAGACTTAATAAATCGATTAATTAATCGATTGATGTGATTTTTACTTTGAACAAAACACCTGCAATCGATTACGAAATCGATGCATATAAGTCTTAACATAATTCACTGAAAAGAGTTTGTTTAAAGAATCGATTGGCAAATCGATTTATTAGTTGTTTTTCAGAAACTATATAAACTGTTTTCAATCATTCTCTCATTAACAATGAAAAACACTCAAAAACTCTCATTAACACAATACAACACGTTGTTAACATTCTGATATTACTTTTTCAGATCAAAGCCAAAAAGATTATCCATAATCATAGAGAGAGCTGAAAAAGTATTCTTGAGAGAAAAGACAATGTTCTCATAATCCATCATTGAATAACCAGATTCTTGAGAAGACACATTGTTCAAGATTGAAGACTTCTTTTACTACTTCTTTTATTCTGTTTGAAATAAATACTTTGTAAAGAAAACGACTGCTAGAAATCCAGCTAGAAACTGGTGGCGATCTTCTTGGGTGAGAGGCCTCATCAAGAAGGAGTCGTACTTTGATTTTGTGTGAGTCTGCTGATTGACTACAAGGATCAAGGGGTGAGCAATAGGAAAGAGATTGTGAGAGATAGATAGGTTTCGAGGAAACTGGACAATCTGTAAACAATTCACAATTCTTTCTATTGGAGAAAAAGCTGAAATCCAGTTGGATTGTCAGGACTGGATGTAGGTTGTCTCGTTGACAACTGAACCAGGATAAATCTTGGTGCATTCTATCCTTTATCTTTTTACTTTTAATTGCTAATCGTGTATGCCGCATTATAATTCCACTGTGTATGTAATATTGCTTTAATTTGATTAAAGACTGATATATTCTGATTATTTCGAGGTCATAATAATCAACATCGGGTTTAGGGTGTCACATTAGTGGTATCAAAGTCTTGTTTGTCCAATCAGGCTGAGTGGCTTGAATGTCGATTCAATGTGAGTCGAATGTCAGTCGTGTCAATTGTGTTTTCTTGTGTAATAATTATTTAAATTATAATGTTTTTTTTCCGTTATATTATTGTGTTATGTGATGTATGCTTTTGTATAATTGTACATTTTTTAAGTTACTAATTATCTATTTATTATTTTCTTACACTAATTGCATTGCATTGTGGATTCCAAGTTCATATTTAAGTGATTAAATATAATGGGAATTTATTTCTTAAAATTTAATTTAATTTGAATTGTTGACATGATTGAGTTAATTACTTTATATTGGACTTGTGTTTATTATGACACCCTAAACTCCAAAATGATAAATATATTAATTTATACTAGATTATTTTAGTAAAATTTACGGCGGATAAAAAAAATTTGTTTACAAGGAAATAAAAACTTTTGTAACTAATTTATGATATCACGTTTCTCGAAGTACACATGGAACAATTGAAACATTATTACTCAATTAAAACAATTTAATCTCAATGAACTTGATTTAACTATAAATTCCTATTTTAATTTCAAAAACTTACTAGTACTAAGGTTTTCATATAAAAAGTCATTTGTAATTAACGACTTAAATATAAATTACAACTCTTAATTCCCGGTATCATCTATAAGAGCGGACTTTCTCCCAACTTGAACTTCAAAACTAATTAACCTATAATAACTGCGATTTCGCAAACGTAGAGCCAAGCTAGTCAAACACAAACAATGAAGAAGGTGAGTTTCGAAATCATGTTGATAGTATAATATAAGTAAGAAGAACACGCAGGAAATCATAATAGAAAAATATCATTAATAGAAACATTCGTCAAGAAAACATCACATTAAAGATCAAAATTACTCAAATAAGATCAATAAATTTCACTGTAACATCAAATTGTCTAAGAGAAATTATTATCGCACACGATACACATTAATCAAAACAAAACAATCACAAGAAAATGTCATGCTATGCATGAGCTTAGACTTTACTTCACAATATAGTACCATTCTAACTCTGAAGTACTTGGTTAGGAGACTCGATAATTCAAATTGGCTCTGCCCTCATAGATTCCCTCAACTCAACCCAAGACACATATACGCAACAATCGAGGTAAACATGTGTTGCATGATAACTTCCGACATTTAGAGTGCTATTTCCAAGTCACCTAGGAATTCCCCACTCGAATACCTTAAAGGTCTAACAATCTTGCCTTAAGGCTCAACAGCAGACCGCCATGATCAGGCTCATTCAATTGTATTTCCCTGGTATCACTAGGCTTATCAGACCCTACCTATATGATGACAAAATAATATCTACTTCATAAATTCTCAATTTTTTTCCCTCGTTGGCCTATGATACTTAATTATACATCATCATAATCACATAAACTTATCAAAATGCATCCACCTTTTATTTTCACATCACATAAATACATCTAATCAAACATACACATAAAATTCATTTGACATCCAATATCACAATAATATCAAATATCACACATTTAATAAAAATAAATCAAACATCACAATAATATCAAATACCACACATTTAACGAAGTTAAATCAATCAACACCTTATAAATATTTCTATTCCACATTTTAATCTTACAATTCCTATTTTTTTATATCAATCAATGGAGCACTCAAAGGGCTACTGTCGTACGTAACGAGCTCCGAATGAATCGTTGGGAAATATGGTTTTCCTGTTCATCTCACATTATATTATACTCATAAATTCAAACGTTCTCTTCCACGAGTAAAGAACCTTTGTTCTTTGACTTTTTGTCCTTCAATTGATCATAATTCAGAAAACCAATATGTGGATAATATTATCACTTTTCACACAATGGTTTTGGCATTGGTTTCACTCAAATCGGATTTACGGTGAAGAAGAGCGGTGCAGAATAATGAATTCTATAAATGGAGAAGTCGAGTATTTTAGGGAGAAATTGGGATGATTAAAAACATGAGAAAGTAGGTTTATTTGACTAACTAAATGTGTGAAATAACATACTAAAATTTAGATGAAAACGGATAAAGTTTTCTAGAACAGGTATCAATGACCAGTGTCAATTTCTTGGTAAAGATGGGTGTCGCCAGCTTATTCCCTTGCTATCACTTGTACGGCTACCTCCTCTCAATTTTTGATTTTGTTTTATTATTATTCTTTTATTATTTGATTAGGTTTTCCTATTACACATGGACCTAGTCTATAAAATACATTTAATTTTTTTTTTATATCTTTTTTAAAAACCGACAATTATCAATACTAATTTTTTTTCAACATTTTTTTTTAAAACACAATCTCATTAAATTACTAATATTTCATAACTAATATATCATAAATTAGAGTAATTAAAATAATTAACCTTTTAAAAAAATACATATTATTAAGAACCTAAAACTCTCATGTTCAAATTAATCACTATAACTATACTTATTTTTTAAAATACTGACGTTATAATAATATATCATTAGAAAATAGTCAAAATTATAAAATAAATAAATATAACAATAATTTTATGTTAATTACTAAATCATCATCATATATATATATAATATATAATCACAATTTCAAAATAAGTATATAAAAATAAACAAAATCAAACACAATAGTACTACTATCTCATGATAATTATTTATAAAATAAAAAATTAAAATAAGATATCTTTTGAAATAATTGAGCATAATTAAGTGTACATTTAATATTAGTCAAACGCGCAAGAAAATATGATATTAATTATCAACTCACGTATACAAGTAAAATCGCCTAAATCTTATTCTTTAAAATATTTACACTAATACACTATTATTTTTTTGAAAAATATATAAAATAATAAAATATAATATATTTGCTCAAATATGTACAAGATTAACACGTCATAGAAAACACACCTATAAAGAAAATTAATCATAAACTAATCAACATTTATTCTAAATAATTTTAATACCAAATTAGTTATTTAAAATGTTAATTAATTAATAAAATAGTTTATTATCAAATTTGAGTGTTACAAATATCCCCTTCATAAAGAATTTTCGTTCTCGAAATTTGTAGTGAACAATACACAACTAATATCTAACTAACCACCCTCAATATTCAAAGTCTATAAACATTTTTAAGGCATTCACTACTTATTTAAGCACAATATGTCAAAAATTAATTAGTTTAGCATAATAGGCTAATATGACACAATAAATCAATTAAACACATCATATTCAACAACTACACACCACATATATCACATACGCTATTAAGTTCAACTAACTCCTCAAGCAATATTGTATTAGTTTTACTCTTCTTAAAGAATATCTAAATCCAAACAATAATTACACTACAGTTTTCTCAAAAGTTAGAGATGTAGAAAAATATTTCGCACCTTGAAGAATTACAAATAGAAATGTATATAACAACTCAATGACATACAATTACTTAATCTTTAAAAAATTTGGGTGTATAATCATAGTGAAATAAGTTAAATATTTTCATATATGGTGTTAAACACATTCAAAGTCCAACTTAATTTTCAAAGTCTTACCAACAAAATTCATTTATATAACTCATACATTAGTTCTAGTCCTTATGAAATGAGAGAATATAGAACAAATAAGACACTAATACAATGTCCTAATTCATTATAAGCAAATTGCTTAGAAGATCAAACATACTTAATTGAATGTTTAATTTAAGTACACAACACCGACCTAATATTTGCGTAACGTAATCAATTATCAACATTCAACGTTGATGTCACATAGACTCATAATCAGTCAAAATTGTATAAGAGATGAACACCTACCTATTTCCAAAATAATTAACAAGTATTTATAACAATAATAACAATGGGTTATTGTTGTCTTTTTTATCGACGATGAGTCATCGGGATAGCTAGTTCCTTTTACTCATGTAGTCAACTACTTAAGGTAACTATAACTGCAGTCATTCAATTTCAAACATGAGTAATTAAAACTATCTTTAACGTAATTCAGGAGTGCGAAGGCGGCGCCACAACTCCTACTCCATATTTCAAGTTAAAACAACAACAAAAGAAAGAACACTAACATCAATATATAATCAATAATTCGATTGAAGAAATATAGAAACTATTCCATTTTTAGATACTCTCAACTACCCTAACTCTATACACTAATTCACAATAATTAGAACACTTGAAACACAAACAATTTAATATTTACATAATCATATACACATTCACCTAATTAATCCAAAAGTTAGCACCAAAATTTTATCGTTCATCTCATAACTCAAACGATGTAACCTATCTTCATAGAACTCTAACTTGTAACATCCCGCTTTTTCGGGACATTAACTAACAGAAATTCTAAACGTAAAATTTCAAATTCATTTTTATTTATTTATGATTATCTTAAGTACTCATTTACTTTTAAAATCATTTAATAACTATTTAATTATATTTCAAAAATAATAAATCAGAGTATTTGCAATCACTAAAAGTAAATTTAATGCGTTAAACAAAAGAAACTCCTAGAGTCAAAGCTCTCGACGTTTGACTACCCATACATAAATCCTAGTGGGCCACAAACTTTGGACTTGTGGAAAACTCACCAAACAAGTCTAACACCAATGCAGAAGTATCTCGGAGCCTCCAACTGCATGCTATTGTACTTTATCGCATTTCTCCTATTAGGTTGATCGTGATATTATTCACTCAAATAACACTATATGTGACGTCCTGTCAAATGTAAGGGTCATCTCCAAATAACAAACACAGAGCAAATATGCATGCATATATAGTTGTTATAGCAAAATATAAATAAATCATTTACTTCATTTAACAGTTAAAATCACAACTCACAAAAGATACATGTAACACCCCGTTTTTCAAAGCGAGAGTGTATTTTTTTTTAAAAGGAATTAATTAGAATAAAACAGAGAATCAAGCAAAGTAATACCTTTGGATAAATAATTGAGTCATTAAAATTTACAAGCAGCGGAAAAAGTTTCTCAAACACATACATCCAAAGTATTTAAACAACAACCAGAAGATACAAGGAACCCATTCAACTAAGGAGTCGTACTGACAATAATAGTAACAGTACAGTCTTCCGGTTTAAAAATAAACGCAACCCAAAAGAAAGACATCCGTTCCCTCTGTGACAACCTAGTCTGATCATTTTACAAAACAACTAAACACCCTGAGTGATCTCCACGCGCCCCGTGAGATCCTCTTAACGTAGCTGCAGTCAAGCGTTCCCATCTCCATTCCCGTCCATAGGGTGTGAACCGGTAGGATCGTCCTGACTCTCATCTGAGGGCAAAGCCCAGATTTCCACAATAATTGTAAAGGTCACCAACCGAAAATAACAGATAACACATAACATTTAAGTTTTAAATGCACAAAATAACCTTTCAACTAAGCATGCACCTTAAAAGGATTTTCCATATGCTAAAGGTTCATATAATGCTTGCCAATTAACAATGAACTCAAAATGAAGTTCACAAACCATCAAGTAATATATAACTGACCAAAGCATTAATAAATCAATTGAGCAATCGATTATCTAACTCAAAATAAGGACTTTTGCTGAGCCAATCGATTGCCAAATCGATTTGGTCAGTTCTGCTGAGTTTCTGCATGACCAAATCGATTTCTAAGTCGATTTTGTCAGTTCTGATGAGTCCCTGTGTTGCCAAATCGATTTCCAAATCGATTTTGGTAGTTTTGCTGAGTTCCTGCCTCTCTGCCAATCGATTTCCAAATCGATTTCTTAAAAGATTTTGAAGGATATATTTATACAATCGATTGGCAAATCGATTAGGTTAAAATAGTGAACTTCCTGCAACTCATCCAATCGATTGGGAAATCGATTTCCCTGCTTATTCTTCCAAAAATACTTAAACTAATTCAATATCATTCATACACAATTCCACATCTTAACACTTAGCAATGATAACGCAATCACTACAACATCATTAGTTTCGAAATAGTATTGCACGCAAACATGTTATCACCAAATTCCAAAACATAACACTTAACATTTATAATACAATTAATACAACATCATGGGTTTCAAAATGGTATTGCAATCCAACATGTTATCACCAAATTCCAAAACATAACACTTATAACACAATTACTACACATACCAAATGAACCAACAATTCACAATTTAACAGGGTGTAGTCTCTCACGGACAAAACACCTGTGCAGTCTCTCACGGACAAACACAATTCCCTCAGGAACGTAAGTCGTAAACGTACTACCTATCACGGGTCCGTACCGTTTACCGAGGTGCCACCTATCCCGGGTTTGCACAACTTACCAAACGTAAATCGTAAACGTACTGCCTATCACGGGCCCGTACCGTTTACCAAGGTGCCACCTATCACGGGTCTGCACGATTTACCAAAACATACATAAGTAAACGAGACATTAAGAGATTCCCATTCTTAATTCTCATCTAACTTAAACCAGGGCGTAGTCTCCCACGGACAAACCCCTGCGCAGTCTCTCACGGACAAACGCAATTCCCGCAGGAACGTAAGTCGTAAACGTACTACCTATCACGGGTCCGTACTGTTTTACCGAGGTGCCACCTATCCCGGGTCTGCACAACTTACCCAAACGTAAATCGTAAACGTACTGCCTATCACGGGCCCGTACCGTTTACCAAGGTGCCACCTATCACGGGTCTGCACGATTTACCAAAACACACATAAATAAACGAGACATTAAGAGATTCCCCATTCTTAATTCTCATTTAACTTAACGATTCTCAAAACAAAACATTCAGTAAATAAGTCATTAAGAGATTCCCCATTCTTAATACTCATTTACTGAAACGATTTTCAAAAAACTAATATTAAGTAACCGAGACACTAAGAGATTCCCCCATTCTTAACGCCCAGTTAACTTAACAATTTTCAAAACAAAATATTAAGTAACCGAGACATTAAGAGATTCCCCATTCTTAACGCCCAGTTAACTTAAACGACTTTTCTTAAAACAAAATATTAAGTAACCGAGACATTAAGAGATTCCCCATTCTTAACGCCCAGTTAACTAAAACGATTTTCAAAACAAAATATTAAGTAACCGAGACTTAAGAGATTCCCCATTCTTAACGCCCAGTTAACTTAAACGATTTTTCTTAAAACAAAATATTAAGTAACCGAGACATTAAGAGGTTCCCCATTCTTAACGCCCAGTTAACTTAAACGATTTTCAAAACAAAATATTAAGTAACCGAGACATTAAGAGATTCCCCATTCTTAACGCCCAGTTAACTTAAACGATTTTTCTTAAAACAAAATATTAAGTAACCGAGACATTAAGAGGTTCCCCATTCTTAACGCCCAGTTAACTTAAACGATTTTCAAAACAAAATATAAAGTAACGGAGACATTAAGAGATTCCCCATTCTTAACGCCCAATTAACTTAAAACGATTTTCAAAACAAAATATTAAGTAACCGAGACATTAAGAGATTCCCATTTTTAACGTCCAGTTAACTTAAACGATTTTTCACAAACAAACGCACATTAAGTAAACAAGACATTAAGAGATTCCCCATTCTTAATACTCATTTAACTTAATGGTTTTTCAATTCCACACAAAACAAACTCAAACCAATTCTCACATTCAATTCATAATTCACACCAAAACACATCAATCAACAAACATCAAGTATGAACATGCCAAATACGACGAACACACATCAATATAATAAATTTCATTTTTTCAAAATCTTACATACGTGAGGTAAATTCATTTTTCCCAGAACGATACTCCAATCCTAACAAAACTCGTTTCCACACAACCACAGATAAGGCCCTAGATGCAAACTAAAAGTTTGGAAGGAGCCCTTACCTTCGCGTTAACTCTAACGTGCGTTTCCGGTACCGCGAGCAAATCCGGTAAAAATCCCCGCTCGCAACGTCGCCTCCAAATTGGTCCCCTAGCACCGTAGCATGTAGTGAGCAACTTTCCCTTCTAACTCTTCGCGAAATGAAGCTTGGATCTAGAAGAAACGGAGGGGTTTGTGTTTGAATCTCAAATACCGTTTTTCTTCGTTTTCGGATAAAAGAGGGAGAGCGGAGTTGCGAAACCTTTGTTCTAACTCTCACCCAACCTTGGGTTACTAGTTTTGAAGAAAAGAAAGCGACGAAAAAGAAAATGGGGGAAGGAGGGAATTTGGCCGCGGGTAGCAGAGGAAGAAGATGGAAAATCAGATTTTCCTTCCTTCCTTTTTCTTTCTTTGTTTTTCCTTCTTTCCTTTATATAACCTTTACTTTTCTTTTCCTTCCTTCTAATTTCCTTTTCTTTCTATTCTCTCCAAGCAAACATATATATATATATATATATATATTAAATATAAGTTAACAAATATCTCAAAATATCTAGATATTTGTTAAATTACCTTTTTACCCGTAACGCATTAAATTCTCCGTAAAGGATTTTCCGCACTTAATTTAAATTTATTTATCGACGAGTAATTCTAAACGGGGTCAAAATAACTTTTTGATCCTATACACTCCATAATATTATTAACTTTGGCTAAAAAGCCTCCGAGCCAAAATCCAAAACACATAAAATACATAAAGTGTACTTTAAAATTATGGGTCTTACATTACTCCCCCTAAAATTAGTTTCGTCCTCGAAACTATGCGTCGATAAAATAGCTCTGGGTGTTGTTCTCTCATCTTGCTCTCCAATTCCCAAGTCGCATCTCCAGTAATTGGGTTTCCAAATCACCTTGACCAACGAAACATCTTTGGTCCTCAATCGCTTAATCTTCCTGTCCTCAATTCTCACAGGTGGTACTCGAATGTCAAGTTATCCTTCGGTTGGATTGTGTCTGGTTCGATCACATGCGATGGATCTGCAAGATATTTCCTCAACTGTGATACATGAAACACGTCATGAATGTTGGACAGTATCGGAGGCAATGCAAGCCGATAAGCAACAGGCCCAATTCGTGCAGAAATCTGATATGGTCCAACGAATTGCGTAGTCAACTTCTTGATTTCAATGCCCTACCAACTCCCGTAGTAGGTGTGACTCTCGGAAATACATGGTCACCCTATTCGAATGCTAAAAGTCTGCGACGCTTGTCCGTGTAACTCTTCTGACGACCTTGTGAGTCTTCATTTTCTCCTTGATTTTCCTTACCTTAGCTGTAGTCCGTTGCACCATCTCTGGTCCGACGATCATATTTTCACCGTCCTTATACCAACACAAGGGCGTTTGACACTTGCGCCCATATAAAGTCTCATCTGGAGCCATTCCAATACTTGCGTGGAAACTATTTGTTGTAGGTGAACTCAATCATAGCTTCGTTCCGAATGCTTCGTGCAATGCTCCCAAAAATGTGATGTGAACTTCGGATCACGGTCTGATACAATACTCGATGGTACTCCGTGTAATCTCTAAAGGTTGCAACACCCCAGCAGGTCGCTGATGTTCCACATTGTACGGAACATCCATCTAGTACTAAACCTAAACACTAAGTATGACGCCGAAACATTGAGTACAATGTATCATTACCTAATGATAGGGGCTTCCCATATATATATCAAGAATGATCTTGGGTTATTGTAGAGGTAAACATCAAATTAATCGAGAAGTCCCTATTCTGAATGGTTATTTGACAAAGTAAACATGCATAATTTACTGTCAAAGTCTTAGCAGTAAAGCAGACACGGACAACTTCAAACGATTTACATAATCCATAGCAATGAAGGAATGGGTTGCCCCTGAATCAGAAAATGTAGTTAGGGGTTACCTGTATCGCACAGTCATGTTGAATCAGATCGCTAGATAAATTTCCAACTTCAGCGCCGACGCAATAAACATGTCCTCTAGCAGTAGGAAGAGTAATCCTAGCTACATTCACCATTGGTTCCACCTTCGGAGCCTTTGCAATTCCTTGCAAAGTGCCCTGGTTTATGGCAATTGTAGCAAGTAGTACGGTTAAAGGTACAAGCATAAGCATAATGTCCCTCTTCTCCACATCGGAAACATCGTATACCTTGTCCCATTTGCCCCCCAAAGTCTTGGTTTCCTGGGTTATTCAGTCCCTCGTTGTTATCACGTGGTCGATTATAATGTTTGACAACTTGTTTTCCCTTGTTCTGATACTTCACCCGACTAGGTCCTCCTGAGTTAAAAATTCTCTCCTCGGCTAGCTCTCTTATTCTTCATATCCTCAACTTCTCTACATTTTTCACAAAGAAATTGGAAACGTTGAATTCCCAAGGGTAAGACAAAGTCTTGAATCTCACACTTTAGTCCGTCTTGGAAACGATGACACAAGAACGTCTCGTCAATCTCTTCACGGAAAAATCTGAAATGCCTTGATAGTGATTCAAACTTAGCAGCATATTCGCCCACGGTCATGTTCCCCTGATGTAGTTTCAGGAAATCATTACCCAGTCTAGTCCTGGTACTCATCGGGAAGTATTTGTCTAAAAACTTCCCTTTGAAAGATTCTAGTTTACCTCCTCGTGAGCTGATCCCATCAACAACCTTGTACCCCTCCACCAGTACTCAGCATCTCCTAGTAGCATATAAGTGGCATAGTTGACCCTCACTCCCGCCTGACAGTTGATCATGTCGAAGATTCTTCTCCACTTCTTGGATCCATTGATCCGCTTTCTCTGAATCCTCACCCCCTCAAACTTGGGAGGATTGTAACGACGAAAGTCCTTTAATCCTCTTGACTCTGCAGCACGGATCTCTCTTCCCTCTTTTCGAGATCACGTTGAGTCTTGGCAGCAGTCTGTGCAGCAACAGAAGCAGCCAGGTTATTCATAGCCTCCGCCATTCGTCATCCTATTGACATTGGCTCTCGGAACGTCATTCCTCCTTGGCAGCATGGTTTTTCCTATAAAACCATCATCAAGTAGAGTCTTAACACTACATCAATAATTCTAAGAATAACTTCCGACCAACAGCACATAATAATTATTATGAACTTGACAACTCGAACCACCTAAACCGACACATGATCAGACAGCAACTCCTAACCTACAATCTAGAACTAGAGGTTCCACAACCCCAAAGAAACCAAACCAAAGCATTGATACCACAATGTAACACCCCGTTTTTCAAAGCGAGAGTGTATTTTTTTTTAAAAAGGAATTAATTAGAATAAAACAAGAGAATCAAGCAAAGTAATACCTTTGGATAAATAATTGAGTCATTAAAATTACAAGCAGCGGAAAAAGTTTCTCAAAACATACATCCAAAGTATTTAAACAACAACCAGAAGATACAAGGAACCCATTCAACTAAGGAGTCGTACTGACAATAATAGTAACAGTACAGTCTTCCGATTTAAAAATAAACGCAACCCAAAAGAAAGACATCCGTTCCCTCCTGTGACAACCTAGTCTGATCATTTTACAAAACAACTAACACCCTGAGTGATCTCCACGCGCCCCGTGAGATCCTCTTAATGTAGTTGCAGTCAAGCGTTCCCATCTCCATTCCCGTCCATAGGGTGTGAACCGGTAGGATCGTCCTGACTCTCATCTAAGGGCAAAAGCCCAGATTTCCACAATAATTGTAAAGGTCACCAACCGAAAATAACAGATAACCATAACATTTAAGTTTTAAATGCACAAAATAACCTTTCAACTAAGCATGCACCTTAAAAGGATTTTCCATATGCTAAAGGTTCATATAATTGCTTGCCAATTAACAATGAACTCAAAATGAAGTTCTCAAACCATCAAGTAATATATAACTGACCAAAGCATTGATAAATCAATTGAGCAATCGATTATCTAACTCAAATAAGGACTTTTGCTGAGACCAATCGATTGCCAATCGATTTGGTCAGTTCTGCTGAGTTTCTGCATGACCAAATCGATTTCTAAGTCGATTTTTGTCACTTCTGATGAGTTTCTGTGTTGCCAAATCGATTTCCCAAATCGATTTTTGGCAGTTTTGCTGAGTTCCTGCCTCTCTGCCAATCGATTTCCCAAATCGATTTCTTTAAAAGATTTTGAAGGATATATTTATACAATCGATTGGCAAATCGATTAGGTTAAAAATAGTGAACTATCCTGCAGACTCATCCAATCGATTGGGAATCGATTTCAGCCTGCTTATTCTTCAAAAATCTTAAACTAATTCAATATCATTCATACACAATCCACATCTTACACTTAGCAATGATAACGGCAATCGCTACTAACATCATTACTTTCGAAATAGTATTGCTACGCAAAATGTTTATCACCAAATTCCAAACATAACACTTAACATTTATTATACACAATTAAATACAACATCATGGGTTTCAAATGGTATTGCAATCCAACATGTTATCACCAAATTCCAAAACATAACAATATAACACAATTCTACACATACAAATGACAAAATTCACATTAACAGGTGTAGGTCTCTCAGGACAAA
>PGTU02010941.1:0-12374 GCA_002896215.2 Cicer echinospermum | reverse complement strand
TCATTGCTCTGATATACAATGTTTTATGATTTCAATCCCCACTGCTTATGTTCTTTAACATAGGGGGAGGAAATTTTTTTTCTGCCTTTTTTCCCTTAACTGACAAAGGGGGAGAAAAATTATAACTTGCTAATATTTGTTGCATTTATTTGCTTATTTGCTCTGATGACTTTGCTCTGATGACTATAAATTTTTTTTATGTAATAATGATCTGATTTTGATAAATAGCATGTGTACTGTTATGCTAAGATGCTCTGATACTTCTTTTTCTATGATATGGTAATGGTACATATTTGCTACGAAATGTTTTTAATATTATGTCTTGAAATGCTCAACTCAAGTTAAAATTGTAAGATTGTCACTTATGCAAAAAGGGGGAGATTGTTGGACTTTAGTCCTTTGAATCCTAATTTTGACATAATTAACAAACATACAATGTTCGTACATCATATGATAAATCTAACATTTTAATTGAGCAAGATTTCAGGAACAACAATCCAATCCTACACACTTGATACAAATTGCTTGGAACACAAGAAATCAACAAAAGTTGACTATTGACTGAGTAAATCGATTGGGAAATCGATTTCATAACAAGGGTGTAAGGAATCATAACTGTTTGTGATTGTATAATCGATTAGGCAATCGACTGGCACAATTAGAAATGAAAATTGCACAAGTCAGTGGCAACCTGTTTTACAGACTAATCGATTGGCAAATCGATTGTACACATCACAAAGTAAAACTGATTGAAACCAATCGACTGGGAAATCGATTGATCAAGTCACAGTGAGAATCCAATTTCTAGGATAATCAATTGGCAAATCGATTGCTTAGATAATATTTGAAAAATGACTTAACCTGTGACAAACACAATCGATTGGACAATCTATTGTGTGAATTTCAATCATGTTAAGTTTGGTTGCAATCGATTGGGAAATCGATTGAACTAAACATCAGGTAAGAACTTTTCAGGCAAATACAAACAAATCGATTGGCACGTCGATTAACATCAAAATAGCTGAGTTACTGTCTTGAACACAATCGATTGGCAAATCGATTGAAAGAACTTTTTTGAAATCACAGTGAACTTTGAGCTTGTGGCCAAATCGATTCTGAGTATTTGTAAATCGATTATGAGACTTAATAAATCAATTAAGTAATTGATTGGTGTGATTTTTACTTTGAACAAAACACCTGCAATCGATTACGAAATCGATGCATATAAGTCTTAACATAATTCACTGTTTTCAATCTTTCTCTCATTAACAATTCATGAAAAGTGAAAAACACTCAAAAACTCTCATTAATACAATACAACACATTGTTAACATTCTGATATTGCTTTTTCAGATCAAAGTCAAAAAGATTATTCTTAATCATTGAGAGAGCTAAAAAATTATTCTTGAGAGAAAAGACAATGTTCTCATAATCCATTCTTGAATAACCAGATTTGTGAGAAGACACATTGTTCAAGATTGAAGACTTCTTTTATTACTTCTTTTATTCTGTTTGAAATAAATACTTTGTAAAGAAAACGACTGATAGAAATCCAGCTAGAAACTGGTGGCGATCGTCTTGGGTGAGAGGCCTCATCAAGAAGGAGCCGTACTTTGATTTTGTGTGAGTCTGCTGATTGACTACAAGGATCAAAGGGTGAGCAATAGGAAAGAGATTGTGAGAGATAGATAGGTTTCAAGGAAACTGGACAATCTGTAAACAATTCACAATTCTTTCTATTGGAGAAAAAGCTGAAATCCAGTTGGATTGTCAGGACTGGATGTAGGTTGTCTCGTTGACAACTGAACCAGGATAAATCTTGGTGCATTCTATCCTTTATCTTTTTACTTTTAATTGCTAATCGTGTATGCTGCATTATAATTCCGCTGTGTATGTAATATTGCTTTAATTTGATTAAAGACTGATATATTCTTATTATTTCGAGGTCATAATAATCAACACAAAACCGTAAAACCGAAATACGAAACCCTTAACCTGAACCACTTATCTTGAAACCCTAAACCTGAAACACTAAAATCGGAACTTAAACTCGAAATCCTAAACACAAAAATCTAAACTCGAAACCCTATACCCGAAATCCTAAATGCTAAACCTGAAACCTTGATTCCAAAACCCTAAATCCGAGACCCTAAACCCTAAACCCGAAACGCTTAACTTGAAACCTGAAACCCTAAACCTAAAACTCTAATCATGAAACCATAAACCCTAAACCCAAAACTAGAAACCCTATACCTAGAACCAAAAACCCAATACCCAAAAACTGAAACGCGAAAACTTAAACCCCAAACCTCAAACCCTAAACCCGAAACCCAAAACTCTAAACCCGAAACCAAAAACTCTAAATCCGAAATCCTAAACCCGAAACCATAAACCCGAAACCCTAAACTTGAATCGCGAGACTCTAAACCTGAAACCCTAAACCCAAAACCGTAATCCTGAAACACTTAACCTGAAAGCCTAACCACGAAACCCTTAACTCGAAACCCTAAAACTAAAACTTAAATGTTGAAACACGAAACTCGAAACCCAAAACAAGAAACCTTAAACCTTAATCCAGAAACCCTAAATCCAAAACCCTAAACCCAAAATCCCAAACTAGAAATCCCAAACCCGAAACCCTAAACCTGATACCCTAAACTTGAAAACGAAAATCTTAAACCCGAATCCCTAATCATGAAACCCTGAACCCTAAAACCAAAACTCGAAACCCGAAACTCAACCCAAAACAAGAAACTTTAAACCTAAATCAAGAAACTCGAAACCCTAAACCCAAAACCCTAAACCCAAAATCCGAAACAAGAAATCCTATACCCAAACCCAAAAAATCCTAAATCCCAAATCACTTAACACGTAACCAGAAACCCTAAATCAAAAAATCTAAACCCGAAACCCTAAACCCGAAATCCAAAAGGCTAAACCTGAAACCCTAATCCCAGAACCCTAAATCTGAAACCCTAAACCCTGAATCCAAAACGCTTAACCTGAAACCCTAAACTCAAAACCCTATACTTCATAAACCCTAAATCCTAAACCCTAAACCGTAAATCCTAAACCGTAAATCCTAAACCCAAAACTCTAAATCCCCAAAACTCTAAACTCCAGACCCTAAACTTGAGTCCCGAAACCCTAAACCTTAAACCCTACACCTAAAACCCTAAACCTCCTAAACGCTAAATCAAACCCTAAACTGTAAACTGTAAACTGTAAACCGTAAACCCTAAACACTAAATCGTAAATCGTAAACCCTAAACCCTAAACTCTAAATCCCCAAAACTGTAAACCCCAAACCCTAAACTTGAATCTCGAAACCCTAAGCCAGAAACCCTACACCTAAAACCCTAATCTTGAAACACTTAACCCGAAACCCTAAACCCTAAACACAAAACCCAAAACATGAAAACATAAACTCGAAACCATTAACTCGAAACCCTAAACTTGAAACCTTAATCGTGAAACCTTTAACTCTAATTCCTAAACTTGAAACCTCAATTGTGAAACCCTAAACCCCAAACCCTAAACTCAAAACTCGAAACCCTAAACCAGAAACTTTAAACCTAAATCCAGAAACCCTAAACTCGAAACCCTAAACCCAAAATCCTAAACCAGAAATCCTAAACCCGAAACCCTAAAACTGAAACCCAAAACCAAAAATTCTAAATCCTAAACCCTAATCCTGAAACCCTTATCCCGAAACCCTAAACCCAAAACTACAAACCCTATACCTAAAACAAAAAACCTAAAACCCGAAACCTAAAACCCTTAACCCCAAACCCAAAACTCTTAACCAGAATCTCTAAACTGGAAACCCTAAACTCGAAACAGTAAACTTGAATCCTGAAACCCTAAACCTAAAACCCTTAACTAGAAACCGTAAACAGAAACCCAAAACATGAAACCCTAAACTCGAAACCCTAAATCGGAAACCTTAATCCTGAAACCTAAACTTGAAACCTTAAACCCAAATCCAGAAAACCCTAAACTCGAAACATTAAACCCAAAACCCTAAAACCAAAATCCTAAACCCTCAACCCTAACCCCTAAACCGGAAACCCTAAATTCGAAAACCAAAATCGTAAACCCGAAACCCTAAAACCGAAATCTGAAACCCTTAACCTGAAACCCTAATCTTGAAACCCTAAATCCGAAACCCTAAACTCGATACACTAAACTCGAAACATAAACCCGAAATCCTAAACCCAAAAATCTAAACTCGAAACCCTAAACCCGAAATCCTAAATGCTAAACCTGTAACCTAATCCCAAAACCCTAAATCTGGAACCCTAAACCCTAAACCCAAAAATCTAAACTCGAAACCTTAAACCCGAAATCCTAAATGCTAAACCTGAAACCCAAATCCCAAAACCCTAAACACGAAACCATAAATCGGAAACCTTAATCCCAAAACCCTAAAACTGAAAAATTAAACCTAAATCCAGAAACCCTAAACTCGAAACCCTAAACCCAAAACCATAAACCCAAAATCCTAAACCCTAAACCTGAAACCCTAAACCCGAGAACCAAAATCCTAAACCCGAAACTCTAAAACCGAAATCCGAAACTTGAAACCTGAAACCTTATTCTTGGAACCCTAAACCCGAAACCCTAAACCCAAAACCCTAAATCCAAAACACTAAACTCGAAACTTAAACCTGAAATCCTAAACCCAAAAATCTATATTCAAAACCCTAACCTGAAAT
Organism: Cicer echinospermum; assembly: GCA_002896215.2. Taxonomy (NCBI): domain Eukaryota; kingdom Viridiplantae; phylum Streptophyta; class Magnoliopsida; order Fabales; family Fabaceae; genus Cicer; species Cicer echinospermum. Next base: position 7,656 of record PGTU02010941.1, on the reverse strand, counting down.
CCTAAATTTGAAACCCTAAACCCCAAACGCCTACCTGAAACCTGAAACCCTGAACCTGAAACTCTATTCATGAAACCTTAAACCCAAAACTAGAAACCCTATACCTAGAACCCAAAATCCGAAACGCGAAAACCTAAACCCCAAACCTCAAACCCTAAACCCCAAACCCTTAACTCGAAACCTCAAACCTGAAACCTTAATCCCAATAACCATAAACCAGAAACTCTAAACCTAAAACCATAATCCCAAAACACTTAACCTGAAACCCCAAACCCAAAAATCTAATCTCAAAACCCTACACCCGAAACACCAAACCGAAATCCTAAATGCTAAACCTGAAACCGTAATCCCAAATCCCTTAATCCGAAATCGTAAACTCTAAACCCAAAACGCTTAACCTGAAACCCTAAACCCTAAACCTGAAACCATAAACCCGAAACTTTAATCATGAAACCCTAAACCCAAATCTAGAAACCCTATACAAAGAACCAAAAACCGTAAACCCTACACTCGAGACTCTAAACCCGAAATCTTAAATGCTAAACCTGAAACCCTATTCCCAAAAGCCTAATCACAAAACCCTAAATTCAAAACCGTAAACCCTAAACCCTAAACCCTAAAATCTAAACCCTAAACCTGAAACCGTAATCCCGAAATCCTAAATCTGAAACTCTAAACCCAAAACCCTAATCCCAAAACCCTAAATCCGAAACCCTAAACCCAAAACGCTTAACCTGAAACCCTAAACCCGAAACTTGAAATTGTAATGATGCAACCCTAAACCCTAAACCCAAAACTAGTAACCCAATACCTAGAACCAAAAACCCAAAATCCGAAATCCGAAACCCAAAACTCTAAACCCGAAACCCTAAACTTGAATCCCAAAATCCTAAACCTGAAACCCTAAACCTAAAACCCTAATCCTGGAAGACTTAACCCGAAACCCTTAACACGAAACCCAAAACCCAAAACATGAAACCCTAAACTCAAAACCCTTACCTCAAACCCTAAACATGAAACCTTAAATCCGAAATCCTAAACCCGAAACTCTAAACTTGAAACCCAAAACCAGAAAACCTTAAACCTAAATCAGAAACCCTAAACTCGAAACCCTAAAACTAAAACCCAAAATCCTATGTCATGGATAGTCATAATTGTTGATCTTATGCAGATATTGTGGAATGAATATGTTTCTGAGTTATATTGTTGCTAATAATATGTTTTGACTACTTGGGTAAAATTTATGTTTGTCTTCGTTATTTAAGAATAAGAACATAACATTTTCCTGTTGTATGTGGTTGTTGAAATTAATTGCAATTATTTGGAGTTACTTTTGTGTTTTTTCCAGCAAAATGTAACTTGTTGTACATAGTTCAATGGAATTCAGCGTTACTGGATATAGAAGTTGGGTTCTTTTACATCACTTCCCCCTTTCTTTGACTAAAGTAATGTGCTTTGGCAACTGAGACATCTTCCTCGTCACTCAAATTTGCAAAAGTGACCCTTCTTTTTATGGTTAATTGATTTGTGGTGCTTAAAGGGATTGCCTTAAAGCTTATCATCCGAAATGCGTGAATAAAGATAATACTTTTTTGAAGAATGAGAGTAATTGGTGTTTTGGTAAGCTGCTTCAACGTTTATCTATACTTATGCGGCATTCAAATACATTTCTTTTACTTTCATTGGTCTCTAAGTATTTATGCAGTTGATACTGCCATGACAATTGTCAATCTTATATGTTTTTTAAAAATGTGATCTGGCCCGAGTTATGTTTTCGAACACTCTATAATATATACATTATATGAACCTGCATATCCTAATTATGCCTAAAATGCTTGAGAAAATGGTGTTATATGTTAAATGTCTTTTAATTCTTGTGATGCTAAATGACTTTAAATAATTTTTATAGGTTCCCATTATTGCTACATATGCAAAAAAGCATCAAAGGTCCATGTGCTTTTACCTGCCCAGCGCTGTTTTGGCGGAAAATCTTCTTGATGGTGATTTGCTCTGTCGAAAGAACAAAGATTGGAGCACTGGCCAACAACTTCATCTCTACCTGAAAAACAAACTTGATGTTGATCTAATGGGGTAAGACTATGTTCCAATCATGAGTTATATCAGCAAGAAAAGAAATAGAAACATCATGTGTTAATTATTACACTAATGAATATAATGTGTTATTATTACACTATGTAATAATATGTTATTATTATTATTATTATTATAATATGTTACTCTATTTTATAATGAAACCAACTAAAATGAGAATTTAATATTGTTAAAGATGTTCGAAAAAATAATAAGTAACTTATTGTTTTAACTATGATAAAACCAGCTTATTATTATTATAGCAGTTTTTTATTTATCGAAATACAAAATTTATAAGTAATTAAATCAACACAATAATGAAAGAGAATAATACAAAGAATAATTCCAATCTAAATGTTAGGAGGCAGTTAAAAACCAGAAAGCACATGACTCATTAGCTTAGCTCATCGCAGTTCAAACTCACACCACTTATAGAGAGAGAAAGTAAAAGTGTAGAGAGAGAGAGAGAACACATTATTCACAATCCAATAATAACTCTTCTCACATCTCATCTCTTCACTTCACATCTTGTTTATGTTCAATCTTCAATAGTATGTAATGTAGGATCCATGGGTGGTCCGTTAGAGATCAACGCCCATAGAGTCAGCCACCGACGAAGTTCGGAGCGCGAATATTCAGGAACTTACAGAGCAGCTTTGTGACGTCCGTTGGATGAAACTCGTCAGAGTTGGTTACTGGATCCCACTGATCAGAAGAAGAAGTATGTAGATCTGGGTTGAATCATTGTTAGCCGCAAGATCTTCGTTTGGACTGTTGGAACAATTGTTTTTGCTGCTTTTGTTGCTGGTTTTGTTACTTGTATTGTTAAAACCGTTCCTCGCCATCATCATAAACATCCTCCTCCTGATAATTATACACTTGCGCTTCATAAGGCTCTTATGTTCTTCAATGCCCAAAAATGTAAGCTTTTTTCTGAATGTCCTCTTCATTTTGTTTTGTTGGGACTTACTAATTGGGTAAATTTTTATTTTTTATGAAAGTGGGTTTTTTATATATGGTATTTTACTTGATTTTGTTATGTGATTCATTTTTATGTTATGATTCATATAGGGACCAATAGTGTAAAGTTTGATTTTTTATGAAAATGGTTTTTTTATTTTTTATTTTTGTATGTTATTTTAGTTGATTTGGTTGTGATTCATTTCTCTATGTGTCATAGAGGGACTAATAGTGTAAGTTTGATTTTGTATCTGCCTTTTATGTTATGTTATCTCCAATTATTAGGAATTCTGTCAAAAAAAGAAGTTTGATATGTAAGTGACTTTCACCTTCTGATTATGAAGACCTCATGGACACAATCAGGATTTAAATCGGTGAGTGGAAAGAAGAAGTGCTTGAAAGCCTAAATTCAATAAAAGGAAAAAGTTGGAGATAAGAAAAAGATTATGTAGATGGGGTTCAAGAAGTCTCATTGATTTCTTGAAGATATTAGTAGAGACACACCAAAATTGGAACACATGGTTGCATCAAATTTATGAGTAACTGCAATAGTAACAAGCTATTTGAACCCTTCGAAGATCATATGTGATGAAAAGTTACGGACTTTCCTCTACTAGTTACGTTAGTCTTTGGTTTCTTCTACTCCAACTATATATTAATAACTGCAATCCATCCTTAAAGGATCCCCGTTCAAAAGATCTTTTGAAAGTATTTAACATCGAAGGTCAGCCAGAAAATCGAGCTGACATGTCTTCGGTCAGCAGGATCAAGCATTGGAAGACGAAATGAAGGTAAAGTTCGTTTCCAACTCAACAAAAGACGAGTCCCAAAGTTCGAATTTTCTGCAGAGGTCACGTAATGCAATAATGGGAGCTGCGGATGGTGTCCGTCGAGTTGCAACCAAGGTAGCTGTGGCATTTATTGAATATACTAAAACAACAGAAGCCCTTGGGCAAACAAGTGATGGGATGATTTGGAGTGGATGTACAAATGGCTTACTTGTGCAGTGGGATGGCAGTGGAACCCGTTTGCAGGATTTTAATCGCCACCCTTGTGCCGTTCAATGCTTCTACAATTTTGGAACACGAGTGTATGTATGCTATGTGAGTGGTATTATCCAAGTACTGGACTTAGAAGGCAATATAATTGCAGGATGGGTTGCTCATAATAGTCTTGTGCTTAAATTGCGTTTGGTAACGTTCTGTGTAACGCTTTCAACCTGGTGCATATAGCGGATGGATAGTTGCATCCCAGGCCTGTGACACATATAAGACAGAGCTGGCCTCAAGGAACTATACAAGAAGACACATATCAGAATTTTGATTGCAACATGGAAGTTTGGTCCAGGTAGAGCTTCCCTAATAATTTTGTCAGTGGTTGGGGTTGTTGTTCAACGTTGGCAATTGTTTGTGGTCGTTTGAAAGGTGAGATGGGTGCTGGTTTCTTGCCAATGTCTGCTGCAGAAGAATTGTAAGACTTTTATTCCATGGCTTAATTAGCCATTTGTGAACATTAAATAAGTTTTTGTGTGAAGCCTTATATACTTTATATGTAAAACTACCTTATAATTGTGGATTGATTTGTGTTCGAAACTAGTTGATGTACTAAAAGAAAAAATGTAGACCATAACTTTGTTCCATTTTGAAGAACACTATAGGATCAGAATATACGGACATGATATGAATATGGTTGTTTACCAAAAGAATCTGGCACCCATATTGCAGAGTAGAGTTAAGCAGAGCAACTAGGGTTTTAGCGGAGTGAAGTTATGAGTTTTAGGCAAACAACATTGGAACCAACATAGTTTGGTCTAAGAGAAGTGAAACAGAGTATGGAGTGCAAGTTTACACGAGGCACATGTCAAACAGAAATATGTGGAGTGGAAGTTTGCAAGAGGCACCATCTAAGGCAAGTTGATCTTGATGCATATATAAGTTTAGGAAATAGGGAAAGATCCATGTTTCAAGCTTGTTCTTATCAACAATAGAAATAGAAATTAAATTAAAAAGGATACTTTTGACTTTTAATTTTTAAATTTTATTAGAACAATGAAAAAAGGCCATGTAACTTAGGACACACGCACATCATGCGAGAATGATTGTATTTGGTGGACAAAATAGTCTGTTGGCAGGTTTTGAAAAGTTTAAGGACCTCTCATGCTGTCACCCAGTTTAAAATATTTATACTGGCTATTTTAAGATGATGTAAAGTTTAGAAAGCTGCATATTTTCCATTGTTCTTAAAGGTTACCATATTAAGTTTGCATATTTAGACGGTGGGAAAACAGTTTTGTCAAAGTTGAAATAAAAAAAAGGAATTTGGTCTAGGAATTTTGTTTAACACTCTCATTAAAGATAGTACTGTATACTGCCATCGTAAGTGAGTGTAAACCATTTATATCTCTTTGATAGACTTCCCACTTCTTTATGTAAAGGCTTTGCAGTTCTTTCTCCCTATAATGTACTCTGGATTTCTATCTTTGATAGTGTTTTTATGCTTATATTATGAGTTGACATTCCTCAATTAGGGTAAGAAAGAATCTTACAAAACATGTAGGGGACATTTATGCTGAAGCAGTCCCATGTGGTTTTGGACGTGCAATTGGCAACAAGGTTTGCTTTCATATCCTTGAATACTTGATATTTGTTTGATAATATTATAATATCTAATGCTGCCATTTGAATCCAGGTCTGTTTAAATTTTTCATTCATTATATGACATCAAATGAGAAAATCAGAATGCAATGTCGTACAAAGGATAAGTTTGTATAGAAGATCACTTGTGAAGGCCCGTCTTATGTCAAGAATGATGGAAAAGCACCGGATTATATCCCAAGAGCTGCTTTTGGCTTTCCTAGATGGCTTGAGGTATTTTATCTTTTCCTTGGTTATTTACGTTACTTTTGCAGCTTTTGTGGGTTAGCAAGTGGAAGAAATAATACAATTATAAAACGAAGATAATAAAAACATATATATATATATATATATCACGTGTGTATATATCTACCACATGGTATATATATATATGTATATCACGTGATATACACACGTGATATATATATCTACACACATGGTTTATATATATTTATATATATATACACCACGTGAATATATATTCTACACACATGGTTTATATATATTTAATAACACCACGTGTGTGTATTACTTTATTTGATAACTCTATTTTATTATATGAAGTGATGGTGAATGGTGAATGGTTTAGGTGAAAGGGTGCTAAGACTCACTTAGATAAACAATTTATAAAACAAAACAAGTGTTCCAGAAAACACTCCTGGAAAGGAGTAACAAGTCTGGATTGACAAACTAAAGAAAAACTAATCAAACAAACCTAAAGCCCATGTCATCGTCACTTTCTTCTTTGCTCTTTCCTGCAAACACAAAATATGAAGCACATTCAGTTACTTATACAATATCATATTAATAGCAATATGGACTGCATCAAGCTATAGTTTTTAGACAATATACAATATCGCCAGTTAATAAAGTCTTGTGCAGTGCTGATTACGAACTGCATAACCTATAATAATACTAACATTAAACTCAATTAATGTGAAGCAAAATATACCCAAAATACTATTACTAATTGTGGATAATTACAACTCAAAGAACTATTAACTACAATTGATAGTTGAATTCCCCAAATTAAATGAAACTACAACAATCAAATCAATCTTTGTACCATAAAGCAATTATATCTTTGTTGTCGTTCAGACAGCGAAATACAAAATTTAACAGAGGTTTACATATAATATCCGAATGGGCTCAGAGAAACCAGAAACAGGACTCGGTAAATAAAAGTGACAAGTATAAAAAAATACAGCAAGCCACAAATAATCTGTTCTATGTGTTCTCAAAAACTATTAAGTCTATTTCATGTCTTTATACATCTAAAAAGGGTTACAGTCACCCGCATTAACAAAATTAAACCCACTAATTATCTGTCTAATATGTTGAACATCGAGGTATACATTAACACTACATTCACAGAAGCTCTTGATAATGACATCCAAACTTGAAAATGTACACAAATTCAATTTACAATTGAAGTTTCAATATATAGGTTAAAACATCAATCAATAAATATATATCATTACTTAAATATTAACCTTAGACAGAAACCAATTATAAAGCATACTAACAGTACCTTCTTGTCCTCGGCGGCAGGTGCGGTAGCTGCAGCGGCTCCACCACGCAGCAGCGGCAGGAGCAGATACGGCACAGCGGACCACCAGCAGCGCCAGCGTTCAAAACGAGATCGTCAATGCTCTTATTCTGAGCAAGTTTGGCGAATAAGCTTGGCCAGTATAATCGACAGTGACGCCAGCAGCCTTCAAGATAGTGTTAATCTTCCACCGCCTACAAAAAAAAAAGCAAAGAAATTTGAGATCTGAAAATGAATTTGGTAAATTAGGAAGATGATTAAATGGAAGATAATAAACTAACTGTGATTGCGATTCCGTCATTGTGGACATCATAATGGCTAGATGCATGCAACTCGCCTGCACAATCATGCTGCGTATAGATTTGATTTGCCGACTCTCATAATCACGTCCATGTGGGTAGATATATATATCACGTGTGTATA
>PGTU02010940.1:0-16667 GCA_002896215.2 Cicer echinospermum | reverse complement strand
TTCCCCATTCTTAACGCCCAGTTAACTTAAACGATTTTTCTTTAAAACAAATATTAAGTAACCGAGACATTAAGAAGTTCCCCCTCCTTAACGTCCAGTTAACTTAAACGGTTTTCAAAACAAAATATTAAGTAACCGAGACATTAAGAGATTCCCCATTCTTAACGCCCAGTTAACTTAAACGATTTTTTTCTTTAAAACAAAATATTAAGTAACCGAGACATTAAGAGATTCCCCCTCCTTAACGCACATTAAGTAAACGGACTTAAGAGATTTCCCTTCTTAATAATCATTTAACTAAGTTTTCAAAATTCCACACAACACAAACGATTTTTCACGAACACGCACATTAAGTAACGAGGACATCTTCACATCAATGGTTTCAAATTCCACACAACACAAACTCAAACAATTCTCACATCAAAACATATCAATTCATTTATTCACAAATCCAACCATACACATATCAAATTTCATTTACTCATAATCACACACAATGACATTCAAATTCATTTACCACGAAACATTCATCAATATAAACAAAACCTAACTCTAAGGTTTTACCCATAACGCCCTAGTTTCGTTTTTTTCCAAATCGATACATTAAACCCTAACAAATTCCTTCCCACACAACCACAGATAAGTCCCTAATGCAAACTAGAAGTTTGGAAGGAGCCCCTTACCTTCGCGTTAGCTCTAACGTGCGTTTCCGGTACCGCGAGTAATTCCGGTAAAATCTTCGCTCGCAACGCCGCTTCCAAATTAGTTCCCTAGCACCGTAGTGTGATGGTGAGCAACTTTCCCTTCTATCTCTTCGAGAAATGAGGTTCGGATCTAGGAGAAACGGAGGGGTTTGTGTTTGGATCTCAAAACCGTTTTTCTTCGTTTTCGAATCAAAGAGGAAGAGTGGAGTTGCGAAAACCTTGATCTAACTCTCACCCAACCTTGGGTTACTAGTTTTGAAGAAAAGAAAGCGACGAAAACGAAAAATGGAGAAGGATGGATTTTTGGTTTTTCTTGCGTGAGTTTTTCAGAGGAAGAAGATGGAATTGAAAGATTTTTCCTTCCTTTCTATTTCTTTCCTTTGTTTTTCCTTTCTTCCTTTTTCCTTCCTTCCTTTATATACTATTTTCTTTTTCTTTTCTTTCCTTCTAGTTTTTCCTTTCTTTTCCCTCCAAGCAAACATATATATATATAATAAATATAACTTAACAAATATCTCAAAATCTAGATATTTATTAAACTACCGTTTCACCCCGAAACGCCTTAAATTCTCCGTAAAGGATTTTTCCGCAGTTAAATTCAATTTATTTATCGACGAGAAATTCTAATTGGCATCGAAATACCTTTTTGATTATAAAACTCCAAAATATTATTAACTTTGGCTTAAAAGCCTCCGAGCCAAAATTCAAAATACGCCAAAAATACATAAATGGTACTTTAAAATTACGGGTCTTACAGCCAGGCCATAGGCCCTGTTGGACGGCCTAGCCTATTCCATCCCTACTTACAAGGAGGACCGCTTATTATAAGAAATGTGAATAATAAAGAGAGAAAAAATATCAAATCTTAAATTAAGTTAGTGCAGTAGAATAAAGTTAAATAATAATAAATAAAAAACAATAATTTTGTCTCTAATGTATTTTAAAACAAGATGGGTAACTCGGAGGGTGGCTCAAACTCAATCCATTTTCTATTTTTTTTTTGTGGTGTCTTTTTTTTTCTTCTTGTTTTAAACTCATTAAAATCACGAAGTTCACTATGAACGTTGCCACGATATGTAGAAATAGAACCATTTATCATCTTTGGAGTAATGATATTTAGCAAGCGGTGACAAACTCCATAGAGATGTTGAGTGTCATTAGTTTAGATTGCCTTTGCCTGACTCCAAACAGGTTGACACGTGAGATATGATTAGAAAATCGGTTTAGCATTTGGATGAATTTTAGAATTAATGACACTGCACAACTGAGCATCAAATTTGCTTCCATTTTGAAGTTTCAGTCGCAACCATATTTTCAGGAATTTTAGTGAGATGGTCCTCGTAACCTTGATCAAGCATCCCTAATTTGATGTCGGCAGCCCAAGTGTCATAATTTGATCCATTATTAATTTTTCTACATAGAGAGGAAATATGATGTAATTGGTAAGTATGCTCTTTGTTTCAGTAGCAGACAAAGATGCATGGTCAATAAAGAGCACTAGAAAAAATGCATATGAACTGGGGAACAAGGTTGTTTGAATTGGAATGCGTATATCCGTGACCAGGGCAAACATGAAATCAGAAAACTAAGGCGGGTGCAAAAAGAGAGGGCTTAGGCCGCTACAAAATCATGCATAAATTGTAGTCCATTGTGAGTGCTTTTTCAGCCACAAATAACATTCTATTTGAATTTTAGTATTTGTGAGAGCTTTTTCGGGTTAGTAATTTGTGAAAGTTTTTTTCGGCCACAAAATATTTTTTAAAGTTGCCACAAAATGAGTGTTTTTTTGTAGCGCATAAATAGTTGTCGACGCATCGTCATGCATGATGACAAGAGCGATGCATGAGAAGATTGCTGACAACGTGCGTTAAGGGTGGGCCGGTCTAGAGTGGACGACGTTGCTGGACGGTTGTTCACTGGAATGTTATTTGGAGGGAGTGGTGTGGCGAAGGCGGGGTGTGGTTGGTTGGGAAATAACGGGAAAATAGTATCATAAAACACAAACAGGGGAAAACTGGAGTTTGAGAATACGATTTGCCAAGAAAAAAATTTCACCAGAGACAGTGGATCCACCAAATAGTTAAAGGTTAGGGTTGTCTTTCAATAGGCTCTAGATACTGTAACACCCCGATTTTCCAAGCGAGGGTGTATTATTTTTTTCAAAAGAATTAAAATAAAACAGAGAAATAAATAAGGTAATACCTTTGGATAAATAATTGAGTCATTATAATTTACAAGCAGCGGAAAAGTTTCTCAAAATATGAATCCAAAATATTTACACATCAAAAAGTGGTACATGTAACCCATCGAAAATAACATGCCAAGCTGACAATATTAGTATAGGTACAATCTTTCATTTTAAAATAAATACAATTCAAAAATAAGACGTTTGATCCCTCTATGTCAACCTAATCTGATCATTCTCCAAAACAAACTAAACGCCTGAGTGATCTCCACGCGCCCGTAAGATCCTCCTAACATGGCTCCAGTCAGGCATTCCATCTAGATTCCATCCCAGGGTACGAACCGGTAGGATTGTCCTGGCTCTCATCTGAGGGCAAGCCCAGATTTCCACAATAGTTGTAAAAGGGTCACAACCGAAATTAACAGCTAACACATAACATTTAAGTTTTTAAATGCACAAGATGACCTTTCAACCTAGCATGCACCTTAAAAGGGTTTTCCATATGCTAAAAGTTCATATAACACATGCCAAATAAAATGAAATCAAAATAAAGTTCTCAATCTATCAAGTAATACATAACTGACCAAAACATTGATAAATCAATTGAGCAATCTATTATCTAACAAAAATAAGAATTTCTAGTAAGCCAATCGATTTCCAAATCGATTTCCTGAAGGTTTTAGTGAAATTGAACTATGGGCTTAATTCAATCGATTGGGAAATCGATTGAATGAATAACTGAGCATAAAAGATTAACTTGACACTTAAAAAAGATGGAAGTACTAACTTAATTAAATATAATGACTTATCTCTTATTTTCATTACCTTAAGGATGCATAATATGTTTTACCATACAATAGTTGATCACTTAATTGCAATAACAGAGAACGCAATTGGAGAAAATTGCAAGAAATCCTACATAGCATGATTAGGTTTTGTATAAATTTTATCTATAGTATAAATTTTGTCAGTTCAATCAATATTCATGGATGATTTATTTCATAGGCAAACATTCAGCATAATCATTGTCCAGCACCACCAACATGCAAAAACTACATTTTAGAACTTCACTCACATCACTTCAAACAAAACATACAATTAGTCGTTAAAATTTTGATTGTACTGCAAATTGGAATTACAGTGAGAGTAGAGCTTTGATTCATGTTTAATTAAGCTACTGTTATCACACTGTGTTTAATTTTAAAGCTAATCAATGATTTCTAAGAGGAAAATACACAATCACTTTCTAGTAGTTTGATGAGATTTGTTTGAGAGGTGAAGATATGGTTGTTAGGTGACCCATTGCAAACCATGGAAACATTGCTATATGTAAAGAAGAAGGTGAATCCATGGTTCTTTGTCTTAAATTAACTTATTTGCAGTATTTTATATGCTTATGAGTTAGTTCAGTTTAGGTTCACGATAGTTTAAATGATATATATGTATATTTTATGTGTAGTTAAATAAATTAGAGATAAATGATTAATGTTATAAAAAAGGAAAGAAAAAACTCCAAGAGTATCTTATATATAGCAAAAGATATAATATATGAAATGGTAAATGGATATTATTGTTCCAATTTTACAACCCATCAAACGACAATTACCAATACACATGGATGCAATTAAAATAGAATAGTGTGGCTTAGAAATCAATGGGAGATGCAACAACATCCATATTGGTGTTTATTTTATGCTACTTTACGCCCTTTTTATTGTTAACCAAAGAAGCTTTAGTTCTTTGCTCTGGTTTTATCAAAAAATAATACAATGTAAGATTTTGTAAAGTCATCATTATGGCCTGTCTTGTTAACAAACTTGTTATAAAGACTAATTTTTGATGCGACAGAAGTTGGAACATTTTCTACAGAATCAACAACAGAGAATTCATGAGAATCGGTTTTTTGCCGGCTGCAAAGGCTATGACAAATACAACCTTTCAATATATCTTCAAAGAAGCCAATCTGTCGTTACTTAGTGGAACACAGCTTAGAGAATTAACATATTGGGTTCAGAATGCAAAGAAGCCCCTGGTTAATAAAACACACCACTGATTATTATACCATATCTGGTCAAAGTTCAAGACGATGAAAGTGAAGACGAATGTGATGTTTATGACAATGACAATTCTGCGAGTATGTTGAGTAAAGGATGTGGTTTGTTACCTAATTTACATATTAGGAATTCGTGTCCTTGTAAATCATTGGCTGAAGTTTGAAAAATAAACAAAAAAGCTTCTCATTATTAATCTTTTAGTCTAGTTCCAGCCAGTAAAGAAGGTAAAAAACAATGCCCACCCCTTCAATCTTTTTTTTTTTGTTAATAAGGATCTTTATCAATGACATGTTATTACTGGTATGACAGTTATGAATTTATCTGAATAACCTCAGTGATTTCATTGATCAAATGAATCAGGAATATTAAAGAGGAATGATGATGATACCGATTATATTTATAGGATAATTGTGAACTAGCGAATAAAGAAAATAACAAACTAACTAGAAGGATCTATCTAGATGTAAAAAGTTAGTTATACTAGCTAGTTATAGATCATGTACTAGTCTAGTGAACTATCATCAGTTATTATCTTAATACAGTTTTTCAGCATATTTACCTCACAGACCATATAAAATCTTTGATGCAGGCTGGAAAGCATATCTCACAAAGAACAAGTCAAGCAATGTAGTTGCACCCCTGAGATGCAAGAAGGAAAGAAGAAATGGAGCATTGAATCAAACAGGTTTGGATTTTTCGGGCGAGTTGCTTTCTAGGTAGGATCTCTCCCTTCCGGCGTTCACGAGCTGCTGCTGCAGGCATATCTCCCTGCAGAAGTAAACCACAATCTCCATTTTAGGGCGTGAAGTTGCTTGGTGATGCTAAAGAAACAGAAATCAATAAATCAGGCAATTTGAAATTCTACAGCACTGGACTTGGTAAAGTACAAGGGGTTCCAAACCAAGGAGCCAAAAGAAGTTCATATTCAGGAAGTTTGGCAATTGAAAAGACATTGTATATAGACATTATATCATGTTTGATTTGAAAACATGATATAAATTTTGTTTTGGATTATTGCAATAGTATTTCAATTGAAGATTAATATTAAATATTTTAAAAATGTATTTATAATAATATTTTCATATATTTTTAGTTAAAATTTTTATATAAATAAAAAATCAACAAAAGCTTCATTTAATATGGAAATTTAAGCATGCGGATTCCTTTTTGAAAATTATTTTTATACGAAATTACCTGCGGATTTTAATGCGAAACATATTGTTGGTGCAAAATTCGTATGGATATACCTGCAGATTTCATACGAAATATATTTGTAGGAACTGTGTTGCAAATATTTCTGCATGAAAAGTCGTAAGAAAAGTCTAAAGTTTCTAAACACGTTGCTGCAGATTTTATTAATTTCCTGCGATACTAAAATCCTCAGGTAACAATTATCACGAAGGTTTATCGTTGGGGATAACGTTCCGCAGGGAAAACATGAGTATAGTAAGCACTTTCAACAGTGGACAAGAAATTGAATTCTTTCATGGAGAAACATGTGTATAGTAAAACTAACTTTTCCTACCATTGTGTGTTTGTCAAAAATTCTCAAATGGGTCGATTTATATATTCTCTGTTATATATGAATGACATGTTGATTGTTGGCCTGACGCTAGGAAGATTCAATCTCTAATAGTAAGATATAACCAAGTCTTTTGCAGTGAAATACTTGGTCCTACAAAGAAAATTATGGTTGTTTCAACACAATTACATGAGAAAACTGTTAGATATGTTCAACATGTATGTTATGTATGCACAAGGGCAGATATTGCTCATGCAATCGGAAGTTTTTAGCCATTTTCTCTCTAATCCTGGTAAAGATCATTGCAAAACAGGTGATGTAGATTCTCAGAATCTTTAAGAGCACTTCCAAAGTGTGTTAGTTATGGAACGTGGTTACCTAGTGTTGGTATGGCTACATAGATGCAGACTATGGCAGGGTATCTTGATTCTAGAAAATCTACTTATGATATATGACGACGTTAGTAGAGAGGAGTTGTTGTCTTGGCAATCAAGACTACAAAAGGTTTGCTTGCTTTATCCACTGAGTACATTGCAGTAACTGAAAGCTCCCAAAGAACTCTGTTGGATGAAGAAATTCTTACATGAGCTAGGACTTTAGCAAGACAAGTTGTGTTATTTCTATGACAATCAGAGTGCAAATTCTTCTGAATAAGAATCTAACTTTTCATGCAAAGATCGAGCATATATAAATTGTGGTATCATGGATACGAGATGCACTAAAAAAGAAGTCAATTTAATTGAGTAAGAATCCATATGACTGAGAATGATCAGGATCGATGACGGAATGTCTTGCCTGTGTCAAAAGTAGATGAGTAGAAGAAGGCCGACTAGATGATAGTACTTCCCACTTGATCGTGAAGGATATATATTGTGGTGGCTTCACTCCCAAGTGAAAGCCCATCAATTTATTTAGTATTATAACTATTATTGTTGTATTGTTATTTATTATTATTGAAAAAAAAGAGAAAAAAAAGACATTTATAGGCTTGGACCATGTAAAAAACAATAAAAGCGGATGTAGAAATCCCTAAGAATAAAAACCAAACAATACCGCAAAATGAAAAAAAAGGCAGGCGACGAGAGCTAGAGAAAAGAAAAAGGATTGTTCCGGTGTGGTAATAGTGTAGTGTGTGTAGCAAACTGCTCTGTTTGATCTAACAATTGATAGCTATATTACATTTGATTTTTATTTTAATAATAATTGAGTATCTTTATCATCTCTTAAGAGATACTTTGGAATACCCATTTTTAGTGGTAGGTAGTTAGGTTAAAAATTATTGTTGAGTAATGTTTCTTGTCTTATTAGGAAGACTCTGATCTACTCATTAATTATTATGAGTGAGAAGTTTTACTGGACTAGATCGAATGATTTTTATCTTCTCAATTTAAAGAAAGTTTCCATATTAAAGTTATTTGGTATCATATTAATTTCTGTCAATTATTTTCGGTTTATGAATATATTTTTTATTTTGACCATTTATTTGTATAGATTGGGAAAAATATTTCACTTGAGGATAACTACGTCTGTTTTTTTCTCCAACATTTATCTAGAATAAAGGTTATAATTTATCACTAATTTTTAAACTCATATATTTCCCAATTCTATCCATAAATATCTTTATTATCAATCTCTATATCACTTAAATATATAATTAATATTTTAAATGCACTTAAATCTATGATACAAGAGATAAAGTAAGATAGAAAAATAATTTTTTTGATTCTACATAGTTCGTTCAAGGATAATGCAACTATTGTGCCTATTGTGTTGCGATGTAATTTGTCTCTCCACAATAAGGAACGATTCAAAATATTTAGAGGCCTAAAACAAATTTTAATGAGGTATAAAATATATTTTTTAAATTTTAACATGACGTTACTAAATTAATATAATTGATGTCATGTAATATTTATTTTTTAATTGATTTGATTTTGTTGAGATAATATTAAATTTTAAAAAGATTTATATATTTTATTTAAAAAATATAAATCTTTAGACATTATTATTTAGTAATTTTTTTGGAGACCTTTTGATAAAATAAAAATTTATTTTTCATGGGGAGCTAAAACGGTTGTTTCAGTGACCTTACCTTCAGGTCAGTCTTGTCCATACTTGATGCATTTGTGGTCTCTGCCACAACCCATAGACAACAAAAGGGCGTAGTAAGTAACAAAATGCTATAGAGAGTTAAAAATAAGCATAATTCGAGGATTACCTAATAGATCAACCTTCAATACAAATTAGCAGCCGGATCACGTGATGGTCTGCAATTTTGAATCTCTCTTTAATCTAAAAAAAACTTGTTTATATTATTATTCTTATAGTTGTTATCACTTACTTATATACGAGAATAAGATATACATAATCTAATGTAATTTTTATATTTATGTTATCAGAATATAGTATATGTAAGCTTATTTTTAAGTGCAGTTATAAAATGAATTATGGAACCTTTACATGGATAACTTGTAGAAGTATTTATGAACATTAACCTTTAATTTTAACACCCAAAACAAATATTGTGTAATTATCTCCTAATATTTTCTTACGAGTATTATGTTATGCTGCAATGGAACCTTTGTTTTTTACAATGCTTTTGTTAAAATAAGAAAAGAAACGAACGTTTCAATCGAGAACAAAAGTACACTACAAAGTTGCGAAGAGAAAACAATCGTGCCACTTTTTAACTTCTATGAAGATACACTTTACGGTGTAGGGGAAGATAAAAAGTTGAGTGTATTAATTTTTTTATTAAGTCTCTTTTAAGTCGGTTATTAATATAACATCAACTTTTAAATATTTATAAAATTATCACTGTTTTATTATATTAAATGATTTACCAAATAATCAACTTAAACATATAAAAAGATGTTTTTGTTTTTATTTTTATTTTTACGGTCTTTGTTAATCAATTTTCTACTAGTGTGTTGTTTTGGAAAGAAAATTTTACTTTAATGCTATTAATGAAAACTTGCAGTTTTACTTATGTTTTCAGTTTCAAATTTTTTTAATAGAAAAAACAAAACTGAAATGCAAAACATGGTTCAACAATTTTGATTTGTTGCTTTTAAAAACAACAAAATTGAAAACAGTTTAAAAAAATAATATTGCATAACATTATAATCAAACAAGCTTTCAGGTTTTATAATTTTTAAATAGAGAAAACTGTTTTTTAAAACTAAATCAAACTTGCCCAAAGTTTTCACGGATCATTTATTTTTACCAATGTGTATTAATTACTTCATACTTTATTTGATTGTAGTATAGAGTTTACGACAGTTTTTCATCAGTTGTATGTACGAATTGTGCATGTATCGTAATTCTAATTTCCTAAACTACATAGATTTTAGTTATTGTACAAATAATCATCATAAGTATTATCGGAAAACAACTAATTGGCACATACACGGGTCCACCAACTAGGTCGTCCAACCAAAATATTGATACACGACCCTCAATTAAAGAGAATTTCAATTTTTTTTAATAATATACTATAACATTTACATTGATATCTTTTTGTACATTTTTTCACGAATTGCAGTCTATCGGACGTCATCATTCACCGTCAAATATTAGAATCTTAAATTTTTTGATGTTATGGTCGACTATATTAATGTCCTATACACCCTTTATTTAATCATTGTGTTGGAATGGACAACTATATTGATGTTTTATGCACCTTTATTTGACTAAAAAAAAGTATCACTCTTATCTTTATTAGATTTTTCGATCTAATATGATGTCTTTTTCCATCTTTATTTTTTTTTTATAACAGAGAAATATTATTGAAGGAAAAACAAGAGATATTTCAATCCATCTTACGCATTAAATAATTAAATGTTGCAAGATGCTAATCCATTAGAATTATTTACACCAAATCAGGCCAATTGTAACAATCTGCAAAATGATGATAATTTGCCGAGGCATATGCTAAAATTAATAGCATCTTCAACGGTAGTTCAAATGAGTTTGTCCGCAAACAATATAATTACGTAAATTTCAGTTTTCAGGTGAGTTCACGATTAGAGTTGTGACACGTTGTCATGACGTACTCTCATAAAGGAACCAATGCTTTCACAACTTAAATAATAATAATAAAATATATAAACAGTTACATTTTTTTTATTAATTTATATAATAATAAATTTATATATAATAATGAAGTTATATTATATAACCCACGTTGTTCATCGTTGAGTAAAAAGAGCGAATGAAATTGCTCTAAGTGCATGTGGCCACAGTGGATCCTATCTATATAAATCCTATGTGAGTTTTACCATGGAAATGCTCTAATTTCAATCCAAATGGTTACGGCGCATTTAAAAAAAATCAATGTGAAACACCTTCCTCTTTTCCACATCAGTAGAAGCCTTAATAATTGAGATTCATTTAAGACACCTCTTTTGACTAGATTCTTTTATTGGAGATATCTTATATGGTACTATAAATTAAATAAAAAAGATAAATGTATTTGGTATTATTAAAATTTTAATCAATAATGAAAATTAATTTATTACTAAGTTATCCCATATTATATTCAACAATAATATGTTACAAGATCGACTAAATCAATAATACGAGTTGTAAAAGATTATATCATCAATTATTAATTAATTAATTTGATATTATCAAAAATCGCAGAAGTCCCCTTCTCTTATAATTTATCCTTAAGCACACAAGACCAAAATAATAAAGATCATACCAACCAAACATTCAAATATTGTCTTAAGTATAGGGCGAAGGAACCAGGGGTAGCAACCTTAACTACAGAACAATTACTTTGAGCAAAGCCCATAACATTATTTAATATCTTCTTGTCTAAGTACTAGTTGGTCTGTCTGTCATTATTTATTCTTGCACTTCTCTATTCCGTGGTGAACCACAAGCAACATTTATTAATTTGAAAACTTAAGACTAACACGTGGAATAATTTGGAAAAGGATGTATAAGTAATATAGTAAAGTAGTCATCAATATTCATATTTTGTGTTTTTTAAAGAGATAGTAAATTATTTATAATTAAATATATTTAAACATGTTTAACGTAAAATAAATGTTATATAATATATTATATATATATATATATAATATATACTATATATATATATATTATGACGTTACTATACAGTGTATGTAAACATACTTTTGGACCAATCCATATAAGTGTCATATCTGTTCATAAGCAAAGTAGATTTAAGGGGTTTTTGTTATAAATTAAAAGAAAAGTTAATTTTATATTTCACAAATTTAGAAATTATATTTTAGAGATTTATAAAAATAAAGAGAAATTATTGTGTTTGGTCTATTGTAATAAAAATTATACTTTTTTAAAAAAAATTATTAAAAATTTTTAAGAAGCTACAAAAGATAATTTTTAGTTATTTCGTATTTTTCATATTTTTTAAAATTGTAACAAACAGATAAAAAAGTTTAAAAATATAATTATTTTTTTAATAATTATTTTATGTGAAGACAGTAAGAAATACATATCCATATTCATTTCCAACTTCACAAATGAGGAAGGTGATTCATATAATTATAAAGTATATAGTTTTATTTCTTTTTTATGGGATAGTTTGGTATTTAAGATTTAACTTTAGAGTGTTTCCCTCCGTCTCTCTCATCTTTCAGTTTCTCTCTCATTTTCTCCTTCACCGCACCCTATCCTTTAAGCCTACTAAAGTTGCCTAAAGATAAGGGATCCAAAGTAATAGATCCATTTCATGAAAAGAGACATATTTGGTGTCAAAGCATTTTCCTATCGATATAACATAAAAAATGTTATTTTAACATAAATTGGGAATATATATTTGACAAGTATATACTGTTTACTGTATTTATATTATAATAATTATTTTTCAAAATTTTAATAAATAAAAATATCAAGTTTCTCTTTTTTATAAATTTATTAGTTATATATCTTTTGTGATACAATATAGTTCATGCCATTAATTAATTTTAAATTTTAAACCATTAAAATATAAATCATTAATCACTTATTTTATTAACTACTAAAATAGTCGGATTTGGTGTGACACAATAAACAAACTATATATTTTTTTGTTAATCTCAAATCAATAACCATGATCTAATATATCTTGTAACTGCTTATAAATTTTACAACCTTAAATCTTAGTCTGATAGTTAATATGACAAACGGAAGTTATTGACTCATTCATATATTTATTGTTTTATGTATGTTTCCTAATATCTACTCACAAAAATATTATTATTTTCTGAGATATAAAAAGGGTCGAAGTCCAAACTAAAAAACAAATTATAAAGGTGATACTCTAAAGATAACAACACCAATATGGTTCCATAATAAATTGATTACTCTAATAATATTTGAAAAAGAAACAAATGAACTAATACGAATAGAAACGTCTGTTCATAATAAAAAACCTCTGTCCCGATCACATCTCCAAATTAGTTACAATAATTGTTTCATGACAGAATAGATTCTAAGAGTCTTAAGTTTTATGGTATGATGTGTTTCTAAACAAAATAAGAGCTAGAGTATTTTACTTTTAACTACAATAAACTATTTCATTCACTAATTAATTAATGGGCCAAATAGAAGGAGGTTAATGTGTTTTTTTAGTTTAAACGAAAACGTTTAAAAATTACAATTCATGTCACTGAAGATATTATAAATTTGAGTCGTAGATTTAGGTCGCTGTCTTTAAGGACGTTTCACGATACTACCTAAATTGTGCAAGACAGAATATCAACCACGAAATCCTCAAGATAAAACAATTCAGATTCACTGTATTAGAATTCTATTGTACCGTAGAAATCTGTTCTAGAATTACACTATCAATATGGTGGTTAAAGTCACTCTCAATATGACGATTAAAGTCACTCGCAATATGGTACTATGACCGCTCATAAATCAAAAGAACTACAACATAAAAAACCCATCATAGTAGTATTATGACTACTAAAAAATCGAGACTACGACATAAAGCTGCTCTAAAAGGATATTGGTATTAGGACCGCTCCAAAAATCAACGGAACTACAACACAACAACCGCTCTAAAAACCGATAGGACTACGGTACAAAACCGCTCTAAAAATCGAAGGGACTATGACATAACAACCGCTCTAAAAAACAAAGGTACTATGACATACAACCGCAAAAAATCGAAGGGACAACGGTACAAAACCACTCAACAATATTGGATGGACAAAAAGAAAAGGGAGAAGTGGCTCGGAAGTCAGTCGAGCAAAATAGAAAAGAGAAAGTTGAGAAATGCATCCAAGTTTGATATACTTTTCACAAGAGTTTGAAACTCATTATATAGTGATGCATCCAAGTTGGGAAGCAAACTCCTATATGTTTTCTATCCAATTCAGACTTTAGTATTTATAGAGTTGAAAACTACTCAATAAATGAAAAAAATTTCAATGTGAGACATCAACAAATTTTTAAATTCACACAATGTCGCAGCCTAAAATTTCGAGTGTTTCTCGAATTCAATGGAGTCGCCACCAAAATTTATTTTTAAATAGGGAAAATATTGGGAAACCCTTAAAAAAAATAAAAATAAAAGAAAATGGTCTTTGAAACCAAATTTTGAGTTCGGGAGTCGATTATGCGTAGGGAAGGTATTGGCACCCTACAACATCGGTTAAAAACGGTTACCTATAATTAATTGTGCAAGATTAATTTTAACTTAAGTATATATGTTTATTTTTCTTTATTATTAAATATGAATTAGCAATCATACTATTTTTTAAAATATGGTTTTGAAATAAATATTTAACTTAACAATGAAGCGACAAAAAAAAATTTTAATTTATGTGCTTGACAAGAATGTGATCTTGCTCCTACGTATCTCCTAGTGCGATGGAGAAATCAAAGCTACGTAGTTCTTAGTTAAAACAAATACGGATGTGTTGAGTGTGTTTTAAAGAAAATTTATTTTGTGATAAAAAAATGTTTTGACAAAAATAGAAAAAATAAAATAGTTTGATTTGAGTAAATATTTTATAATATGAGTTTTAGGACGATCAAGTTGTACAATTTGTGTCCCAAAACTCAAGGAATAAAGAAGATGACACATCTAATTTAATCCTCTAAACAAATATATTTTATTACTCTTGATTTTTAAATTGAGTTTCAAAACCACCAAGTAGTACAACTTGTGTTTGAACAACTCAAAGATAAAAAAGAGTTACATCTAATAAATAAGTCGATTTTAGATTAGTTCATTAAAATAAATGAGTGAATGACTAAATAAGTAGAATAAAATAAAATAAATAAAGAGAGTTTTAGAACTATCGAATTGTACTACTTATGTTCTAATAACTCAAAAAATTAAAAAGATGTCATATCTGATAAATAAGTCTACTTTAGATTAGTTCATAAATAAATAAATGAATGACTAAATAAATAGAATAAAATAAATAAATAAATAAATAAAGAGAGTTTTAGAACTATCAAATTGTACTACTTGTGTTCTAATAACTCAAAAATTAAAAAGAAAAAAAAATCACAACTAATTAATCTTCAACATAATATTTATGTGGATTTTTTATGATAAAATTAGTATTTAGTTATGAAGGAAAACTAACCATTTTTGTAAAAAATAAATAGTTTTAAATGGGCTGAGTTTGAACAAATTCTTGTTTTTTTTTTGTTTAGAACCCAAGCCCAAACTAACTTAAAAAAGAGGTCCAAAACAAACAAAATGAAACCCTAGTTAGAAGGAGGGGCAGCCGCATGGGTTTTCAAAGCAAAGCAACATCTTTCTCTTTCTTTATTCCAATCTCTATTTTGAAAGAAGGAGGAAATATGAATGTATGGATCAACTAAAAAAAAGAGGAAAAAGAAGAGGAACAAGAAAGTTGTAACGACAGCTACAACGCCGACGATGACCTTGGTGCAAACGGCGGCCACCGTGCCAACGGGGATGGCGGCCACAGGGACCACAACGTCTATGGTTTTGACAACGACAACATGTCACAGGTTTTAATCTTTGATTTTATATTTTCTATGTTTTTCCCATTATGTTTGATTTTGCAAATGAAAAAAATCTAACCCTTTTTGAACTAAAAAAATTATTGTACAGTGAAGATGAAGAAACATATTTATTATCTAAAAAATACCTTTGCGTTTGTTGTGTGTTGTTTTCTGTATGTTACTGTCCTCTCTAATTTCTTTCTTTCTCCTTCTTTGCATGTATATTTTTTTTAGTAGAGTTAATCTCGGATCCTCCTTTATAAACAAAATGGGGATGTATTTATAGAATTTTTTTATTTGTTTAGTTGCTTTCTTTGCCTGCCTTGGTCCTTCTCTATCAATTTCTTGTTTGATGTTTTGATTTCTTTGCTCATCATCTGCATTTTTCTGCATCTTTGATGCCTTCATTATTTGTTTTGATCTGTTCATTGTTGAGCTTTTATTTATCCTTTAGTTTCTTTTTTTTAAACTAAAAAATTTGTCTCTTTGTTAACTATAATGTGTACAATGGCTGATTTATAAAAGTTATCTTTTTATTTCTCTATTTAATTAAAACAGGAACAGATGTATCAATAAGCATGACTTGTGCATCAATGGCAGTCAGCATCAACATAGCAGAGCAACCATGCACAGATAGACCACACGTGGCAGTGAACAAAGTCAACATAGCATGGCTTGATCTGATTTAATTTTTATTGTAATTTATTTTTGGCTTTATTCTTAGTTTGTAATTTGATTTGGTTTTAGAACTCTAATTAGATGAAATTGTAAATTTATGATACATAATAAAATTATTTATTGTAATTATTTTTATTTCCTTTTTAAAATACATATTTCCTTTTTTTGATTTATTTTTAATAAATTGGACAAAATTAGGGTACTACACACAATAACATATTCTTTGTTCCAACAATCCCCACTTGAATTTAAAAAAATGTTTCTGAAATAGCATCAAACGCTTCTATAACAAAGGTGTCTCTTGGCTTGAAGTTTTGCATAGTAAGTAAGATTCAGATTCAACAAGAGTGACTCGTAGTCTTTAACTATATCTCTGACATCAAACCCACACACAACCTTTTCATTAAATGTATTCTCAATAGTCCGTGCATTATTGGCCCTGTACGTGTATCCCAGTATAGTGAATGTTCTAGGAATTCTGCCTCAAGATTCCATAAGAAGCAACCCCACTTCCACATTCACATAAGTGAGTCTATCAAGAGTACTCATGTAGC
>PGTU02010938.1:0-13571 GCA_002896215.2 Cicer echinospermum | reverse complement strand
ATAAGTCAACATAATTTACAAGCAGCGGAATAGTTTTTGAAATACGAATCCAAAGTATTTACACTTCAAAAAGTGGTACATGGACTCCATCATGATAAAATGTCAAACAAACAATATTAGTATAGGTACAGTTTTCCAAATTAAAATAAACACAACGCAAAAAGAAAGACGTCTAGTCCCTATACATCAA
The DNA here is from genome assembly GCA_002896215.2 of Cicer echinospermum. Taxonomy (NCBI): domain Eukaryota; kingdom Viridiplantae; phylum Streptophyta; class Magnoliopsida; order Fabales; family Fabaceae; genus Cicer; species Cicer echinospermum. Next base: position 13,381 of record PGTU02010938.1, on the reverse strand, counting down.
CCTAATTTGAACATTCTACCAAAAAACTATACATCTCGAGTGATCTTCAAACGCCCCGCAAGATCCTCCTAACATAGGTCCAGTCAGGTGTGTCAACCTACATTCCCATCCACAGGGTACTAACCGGTAGGATGGTCCTGGTTCTCATCTAAGGGCAAAGCCCAGATTTCCACAATAGTTGTAAAGGGTCACCAACCGAAATTAACAATTAACACATAACATTTAAGTTTCTAAATTCACAAAATAACCTTTCAACTTAGCATGCACCTTAAAAGGGTTTCCATATGCCAAACATGCATAAACAAGGTTGAAAAATGAAGTTTTTAACAAAACAACACTGTTGTATTCGAATACATCATCTTTGTATTCGAATACAAGGTTGTTTCAGCATTCAGTAGCAAAAACAGCATGCCTGTATTCGAATACAACAGTATGTATTCGACTACACAGTAAGTCAGTAGCAAAACAGCATGTATGTATTCGAATACAACAATCTTTATTCGAATACACATCAGACAACAGCAGAAAAACAACAAAATTCAGCTTTTAAAAGGGTTTTGAAATCAATCAACACTTACACACAAATCCAAACAATCACACTTAGCAATTATAGCCCAATCACCATGACGACTTGAGTTTCGAAAAGGTTTTGCAATCAATCACAGTTACAAACAATTTCAAAATATTCACACTTAGCAATTATAGCACAATCACCACGAAAACTTGAGTTTCGAAAAGGTTTTGCAATCAATCATAGCTACACACAATTTCAAAACATTTACACTTAGCAATTATAGCACAATCACCACGACAACTTGAGTTTCGAAAAGGTTTTGCAATCAATCACAGTTACACACAATTTCAAAACATTCACACTTAGCAATTATAGCACAATCACAACGACAACTGGGTTTCGAAAAGTTTTTGCAATCAATCACACTTACACACAATTCCAACATCCACACTTGGCAATTATAACACAATCACCATGACAACTTGAGTTCAAACACGACTCGCGTGCCCAGCACCCTAATGCAATGCGTATATGCCAAAATGCATGGACTCGGAATTCCAAACCAAAACCCTTCTCGAAGGGCCGTAAATCATAATTGTACCGCCTATCACAGGCTGAAGTACTAAATTACCGAGGTGCCACCTATCACGGGTCAGCACGATTTACCAAAAATGTGTAGTCTATCGCGGACCTTACACGACGCGACAATCCCCGCAAGGATAAGATGAACCAAAAAAATCACATGGAATCATCTCGTGGCCCATCCGATCACCACTATCACCATGGCCCATCCGGTCGCCATGTACTATGAAATGCATGAGCATACTCTGACTTTATCCACGACAATCGTTAAGTAAATGCAGATATTAAAAGATTCCCCATTTTTAATACTCATTTTAATTCTAACAGTTTTCACGACAATCATTAAGAACACAAAGATATTAAAAGATTCCCCATTTTTAATACTCTTTTAACTTTAACAATTTTGACGACAATCATTAGGTAAATACAAATATTAAGAGATTCCCCATTCTTAATACTCATTTAACTCAAACAATTTTCACTACAAACATTAAGTAAACAGAGATATTAAAAGATTCCCCATTTTTAATACTCGTTTAACTCTAACGATTTTCAAATTCCACACAGAAAATACTCAGACATATTCTCAAATTCAATCCACAATTCACAACAAATCACATCAATTCATTTTTCCACAAAATCAACACAAACACATCTCAAAATTTATAAATATTTGACAACCTCAAAATTATGATAACCCACCACTCAAACACACCAAATTTCATTTCCTCAAAACCACACATAAATGAGTTAAATTCATTTTCCACGAAACACTCATCAATATTACCAAAACCCAACTCTAAAATTTCACCCATGAAAGCATTAAATTCATTTTCCCCAAATCAACACTTCAACCCTAACAAATTTCTTTTCCACACAACCACAGATAAGTCCCTAAATGCAAACTAAAAGTTTGGAAGGAGCCCTTACCTTAACGATAGCTCTAACACGCGATTACGGTACCGTAATTAATTCCGGTAAAATCTTCGCTCGCGACGTCGCTTCCAAAGTTGGATCACTAGCACCGTAGCTGGAGGTGAGCAATTTTCCCTTCTATCTCTTCGCGAAATGAAGCTTAGATCTAGAAGAAACATGAGAGGTTTGTGTTTGACGGTTTTGAAAACACCAACACCATTTTTCTCCGTTTTTGAATCAAACAAGAAGAATGAAGCTGAGAAATCCTTGCTTCTCACCCACCAAGCCATGGTTCCTTTTCTTGAAGCAAAAGGAAGCAACGAAAAGAAAAGAAGGGAGAAGGAAGAAAGAAGAAATGGTTCGCGAGCATTGAGGGAAACATGTTTTTTCTTCCTCTGTTATGTTTTTTCATTTCTTTTCCTCCATTCTAACATATATATACATATGTTACTTTATATTAATAATATATATATATATATATATTATAATTAAAAATCAAACCAGCCAATAATCCCAAATCATTTGATTAAAAATATCTACTCTCGTCGCAACTCAATTGACAGATAATTTTCATCAACGAGTGATATTTTTAACAAAACTGTCTGGTATTAAATTATTCGCATCGTAAATAAATTATTTCCCGACAACTAATTCTAATCCAATTTTCCAAAAATATATTTTTCGCATTTAACTCACTAAATACCAAAAAAATGGCTAAAAGCCTAAGAAATTCAACACAAAATACCCTAAATTGTATAATTTAGGATTTAAAAATTAAGGGCCTTACAATTATGAAAAGAAACTCTATGTTGTTTTCCAGCAAAACAATGGGTGCAAGTTTTTATAGACGTATCTTTCACAGGAAGAAAGTTTTTCTTCGCAAGTATGTTGAGTCATTTCTCACTCAAGTGTCCAAGGTGCATATGCCATAAATCAGAAGATGCATCTTCAATTGCATTCACTTCTTCCTTGCATAGCTTCTTAGGCATCCTATAGAGAGAAATGGAATTTTGCTCCTTTGCAACCACTATGGACCCTTTGGTGATTTTACATATACCACCACCACCAAAGTAAGTGTGATAACCATCAATATCCAAAGCTTTCACTGAAATCAAATTGAGACGAATATCAGGTACATGTCTAACATTCTTCAATTGAAGCTTGCAGCCAATCCCATTTTCAACCTAAACATCTCCCATAGCGATAATTTTACATACTCCTTCATCTCCCATTTTTACCATGCCAAAATCACCAGCATTGTAAGATGAGAAGAAATCACGCCTATGAGTAACATGATATGAGGCACCTGAATCAATAATCCAAGTTGAATCCTTACATGCAAGGTTTATGGAGTTTCATCCCAAACAATGTAGACATTATTAACAGATGCAACTGTAGTTGTATCTTTATCATTTTTCTTCTATTTGTCTTCATCTCTTTCCCTTGATTGATCTTTCTTAAGGAACCTACAATCTTTTTATGTGACCCGCTTTGCCACAATGATATCATATCACTTCTTTTCTAGTCTTCGACTTGCCTCTTGACTTGCTACGACTTTCAGAGTTGTCGCGTCTATGGAAGTTTCTAGATTGACTTCTCCCCCGTGACTCTGTAACTAGTGCTTCTGACTTTGAGGAAGAACCAATTGAACCACGTTCCTTTCTTCAAGCTTCTTCATTCAACATGCTCTCTTTAACTGTTGACATTTTCAACTTTCCACTTGGAGCTGAATTGGTCAACGTCACAACAAGGACTTCCCAATTATCAGGCAAGGAACTCTTCAAAAACAAACTCATGAAACAAAGAATAATTAAGCAAAATACCTTTGAATAAATATTTAAGTCGTAACACAACGACAAATAAGTCAACAGAATTTACAAGCAGCGGAAAAGTTTTGAAATACGAATCCAAAGTATTTACACTTCAAAAAGTGGTGCATAGACCTCATCATAATAAAATGTCAAACAGATAATATTAGTATAGGTACAGTTTTCCAAATTAAAATAACTGCGACCCAAAAAGAAAGACGTCTAGTCCCTATACATCAACCTAATCTGATCATTCTACCAAAAACTATACACCCTGAGTGATCTCCACGCGCCCGCGAGATCCTCCTACATAGCTCCAGTCAAGCATTCCCATCTACATTCCATCCGTACGAACCAGTAGGATCGTTTTGGTCATCTGAGGGCAAAGCCCAGATTCCACAATAGTTGTAAAGGGTCACCAACCGAAATTAACAGTTAACACATAACATTCAAGTTTTTAAATGCACAAAATAACCTTTCAACTAAGCATGCACTTAAAAGGTTTTCCATATGCTAAAAGTTCATATAACACTTGCCAAATAAAAATGAATCGAAATAAAGTTCTCAATCCATCAAGTAATACATAACTGACTAAAACATTGATAAATCAATTGAGCAATCTGTTATCTAACTCAAAATAAGGATTTTCACTGGGCCAATCGATTGGGAAATCGATTTGGATGAAGGATTTTTTGTAAAAATTTGAACTCTGGGCTCAATTCAATCGATTGGGAAATCGATTGAATGAATGTCTGAGCCCCGATATTAATGCCAATCGATTGCCAAATCGATTTTGTCAGTTTTGCTGAGTTCCTGTCTTTCTGCAAATCGATTTTCCAAATCGATTTCTTAAAAGGTTTTGAAAAACATATTGCGAAATCGATTGCCAAATCGATTTCGTTAAATTTGTGAAGTCTCTGCAACTCATCAAATCGATTGGGAAATCGATTTCCCTGCTTATTCTTCAAAAATACATAAACTAACTCAATCACATTCATACACAATTCCACATTTTAACACTTAGCAATTCCCACACGATAACCACGACAAATTGAGTTTCGAAATAGTTTTACAACCCATCACACTTACACACATAAACAATTCAAATCACTTAGCAATTTCAACACAATTACCACGACAACTCAAATTCAAAACACTCAATCATAAACTTGAATCAAACACGACTCGCGTGCCAAGCACCCTAATGCAATGCGTATATGCCAAAATGTATGGACTCGGAAATCCAAACCAAAACCCTCCTCGAAGGGCTGTAAATCATAATTGTATCGCCTATCGCAGGCCAAAGTATCAATTACCGAGGTGCCACCTATCACGGGTCTGCACGATTTACTAAAAAGCGTAAACCATAAACGTACTGCCTATCATGGGACCGTATCGTTTACCGAGGTGCCACCTATCACGGATCTGCACGGTTTACTAAAAGAACGTAAATTGTAAATGTACCGCCTATCACAGGCCAAAGTACTATTTACCAAGGTGCCACCTATCACGGGTCTGCACAATTTACAAAAAAAGCGAAAACCATAAACGTACTGCCTATCACGGGCCCGTACCGTTTATCGAGGTGCCACCTATCACGGGTCTGCACGGTTTTCAAAAACGTAAATCATAAATTTACGCCTATCACAGGCCAAAGTACTATTTATCAAGGTGCCACCTATCACGGGTCTGCACGATTTACAAAAAGCAATGAAAATGCATGAGCGTATACTGACTCCATCCACAACAATCATAAGCAAATGCAGATATTAAAAGATTCCCCATTTTTAATACTCATTTAACTTAAATGATTTTCACAACAAACATTAAGCAAACAGAAATATTAAGAGATTCCCCATTCTTAACACTCTTTTAACTTAAACGATTTCCAAAACAAACATTAAGTAAACAGAAATATTAAGAGATTCCCCATTCTTAATACTCTTTTAACTTAACGATTTCCAAAACGAACATTAAGTAAACAAGACATTAAGAGATTCCCCATTCTTAATACTCATTTAACTTAAACGATTTTCAAAGCAAACATTAAGTAAACAAGACATTAAGAGATTCCCCATTCTTAATACTCATTTAACTTAAACAATTTTCAAAACAAACATTAAGTAAACAAGACATTAAGAGATTCCCCATTCTTAATACTCATTTAACTCTAATGGTTTTCAAATTCCACAACAACACAAACTCAAACATATTTTCAAATTCAATCCACAATCTACACCAAAACACATCAAATTTCATCGGTATTAATTGAGAACACGTCAAATACGACGAATACAAATCAACACAATCTACCACTCAAACACAACAAGTTTTATTTACTCAAAATCATACATAAATGAGTTTAAATTCATTTTCCACGAAACATTCACCAATATAACCAAAACCTAACTCTAAGATTTACCCATAAAGCCTTAGATTCATTTCCCCCAACTCAACACTTCAACCCTAACAAATTCCTTTCCACACAATCACAGATAAGTCCCTAAATGCAAACTAGAAGTTTGGAAGGAGCCCTTACCTTAACGATAGCTTTAACGTGCGTTTCCGGTACCGCAAGTAAATTCGGTAAAATCTCCGCTCGCGACGTCGCTTCCAAAGTTAGTTCACTAGCACCCTAATGTGGTGGTGAGCAACTTTCCCTTCTATCTCTTCGCGAAATGAAGCTTAGATCTAGATGAAACGGGGAGGTTTGTGTTTGACGGTTTTAAAATCCCTAACACCGTTTTTCTTCGTTTTCGAATCAACGAGGGAGAGTGAAGTTAAGAAATCCTTATCCTATCACCCACCAAGCCTTGAGTTTCTAATCTTGAAGAAATGAAGCAAAGAAAACGAAAAATGGAGGAAGGAGGGAGAAGGGGGTCACGCGTAGAGGTAACAGAGGAAGAAGATGGAATTTTACTTTTTCTTTCCTTTCTCTTTCTTTCCTTTCTTTTTCCTTTCTTCCTTTTTCCTTCTTTCCTTTTTATATCATTTTCTTTTCTTTTTCTTTTCTTTCCAAACAAATAGGTATATATATATATATATATTAATAACTTCTAACAAATATCTCAAATAACTAGATATTTGTTAAATTACCATTTCACCCATAACGCATTAAATTCTTCGTAAAAGATTCACCGCAGTTAATTTAATTTATTTATCGACGAATAATTCTAAACGGCATCAAAATATATTTTTGATCATATAAACTCCAAAATATTATTAACTTTGGCTAAAAAGCCTCCGAGCAAAAATCCAAAATACACAAAAATACATAAAGTATACTTTAAAATTATGGGTCTTACATTACTACCCCCTAAAATTAGTTTCGTCCTCGAAACTATGCGTCGATAAATAACTCTGGGTGTTGTTCTCTCATCTTGCTCTCCAGTTCCCAAGTCGCATCTCCAGTAATTGGGTTCCAAATCACCTTGACCAATGAAACATCCTTGGTCCTCAATCGCTTAATCTTCCTGTCATCGATTCTCACAGGTGGTACTTCGAATGACAAGTTATCCTTTAGTTGGATTGTGTCTGGTTCGATCACATGAGATGGATCAGCAAGATATTTCCTTAACTGTGACACATGAAACACGTCATGAATATTGGACAGTATCGGATGCAATGCAATCCGATAAGCAACAGGCCCAATTCGTGCAGAAATCTGATATGGTCCAATGAATTTCGAGTCAACTTCTTCGATTTCAAGGCTCTACCTACTCCAGTAGTAGGTGTGACTCTCAGAAATACATGGTCACCCTGTTTCGAATTCTAAAAGTCTGCGACGCTTGTCCGCGTAACTCTTCTGACGATCCTGTGAAGTCTTCATTTTCTCCTTGATCTTCCTTACCTTAGCCGTAGTCTGTTGCACCATCTCGGTCCGACAATCATACTTTCACCGTCCTTATACCAACACAAGGGCGTTTGACACTTGCGCCCATATAAAGCCTCATATGGTGCCATTCCGATACTTGCGTGGAAACTATTGTTGTAGGTGAACTCAATCAACGGAAGTACATCATCCCAACTTCCCCTATCATCTAATACACATGCTCTCAACAGATCTTCCAGGGACTGATTCGTCCTTTCAGTCTGTCCGTCCGTTTGTGGATAGTAAGTTGAGCTCAATCGTAGTTTTGTTCCCAACGCTTCGTGCAACGCTCCCCAAAAATGTGATGTGAACTTCAGATCACGGTCTGATACAATACTCGATGGTACCCCGTGTAACCTCACAATTTCAGCAATGTAGATCTCTATTAGCTGATCTACCTTATAGGTGGTCTTTACTGGCAAAGAGTGAGCGGATTTAGTCAGTCGATCCACTATCACCCATATAGAATCATTCTTCCTCCTTGTTTTTGGCAATCCAGTTATAAAATCCATGGAAATGATGTCCCACTTCCATTCCGGTATATCTAAAGGTTGCAACATCCCAGCAGGTCGCTGATGTTCCACCTTCGCTTTCTGACAAGTTAGACAAGTGGATACATACTCCGCTACATGTTTCTTCATTCCTGGCCACCAATAATGCTGTCTCAAATCCTGATACATCTTTGTTGCTCCAGGATGAATACTCAACTTGCTCTTATGAGCCTCTTCTAAGATTGTTTTCCTCATATATGTAATCCCTGGTACACAAATCCTACCATTACATCGCAAAATATTATCTGATCCAATCTTGAACTCAATTGTCTTCCCTTGCACTATCAGGTTCCTCTTCTCTTGTATTAAGACGTCATCTTGAGAATTTGCAATGTCTTCAAGTAATCCACTCGAAATCTTAATCATTCTGAATTTCAAAATTCCTGGTGCAAACTCTACGTTCAAGTGTAGATCTCTAAAAGCTTCCCACAACTCTTGTTGTTTAGCCATAATTGTTGAAAACACCGAGACACTTCTCCTACTCAAAGCATCAGCCACTACATTGGCCTTCCCAGGGTGGTACTGCAATGTGAAATCAAAGTCTTTGAGAGTCTCCATCCATCGTCTCTGGCGCATGTTCAATTCCTTCTGATCAAACAAATATTTCAAACTTTTATGGTCACTGAACACGTGAACGTGCACCCATATAAATAGTGCCTCCAGATCTTCAATGCAAAAACAACCGCAGCAAGCTCCAAATCATGAGTAGGATAGTTTCTCTCATGAATCTTCAATTGCCTTGAGGCATAAGCTACAGCTTTCTTGTGTTGCATCAGAACACATCCCAAACCTTGGTGAGACGCATCACAATAAACTTCATAGGGTTCATCTGATTGCGGTAATACCAACACTGGTGAGGTCGTCAATTTTCTCTTTAGTAACTGAAAATTTTCCTCACACTTCCCCGTCCATGCGAACGGTTGATCTATTCTGGTAAGTTGTGTCAATGGAGTTACAATCTTTGCAAAACCTTCAATAAACCTCCTGTAGTACCCTGCCAATCCCACGAAGCTTCGTATGTCAGTGACAATCTGAGGTTGTTTCCAAGCAAGAACCGTCTCAATCTTAGCCGGATCTACAACGATTCCTTCCTGGGTTATCACATGTCCTAAGAAATTCACTTTTTCTAGCCAAAACTCACACTTCGACAAATTGGCATACAACTGCTTCTCGCGTAAAATCTCCAGAACTTGACGTAAGTGTTCTCCATGCTCTTCTTCAGTTCTCGAGTAAATTAATATATCATCAATGAACACCACAACAAATTTATCAAGGAAATGGACTAAAGATTCTGTTCATGTAGTCCATGAAAATTGCTGGTGCATTGGTAACTCCAAACGGCATAAACCAGATATTCATAATGTCCATAACGGGTTTTGAAAGCAGTTTTCTGAATATCTCCTTCCCTTACTCGAATCTGATGGTAACCCGACTTCAAGTCAATCTTCGAAAATATCGCGGGCCCCTCTCATTTGATCCATCAAATCATCAATGCGTGGCAAAGGATAACGATTCTTAATAGTTGCCTTATTAAGTTGTCTATAATCCACACATAAACGCGAGCTTCCGTCCTTCTTCTTAACTAGTAAAACTGGAGCTCCCCATGGGTGATACACTTGGTCTAATAAATTTCTTCTTCAACAAATCTTCAATTTGGCCCTTTGAGTTCATTTAATTCCAATGGTGACATTCGGTACGGCGCAATTGAAATTGGTCCCGTTCCTGGGTGCAAATCAATGAAAAATTCCACTTCTCTTACCGGTGGCAATTCTGGAAATTTCCGTTGGAAATACATCCCGGTACTCATTGACAAGCATCACTTTCTTCTATGTTCACATTTATCTTTGCCTCCACGTTAGTCAGAGACAAAAACTCATGGGTCCTTCACTTACTCGGAGTTTGTTAGCGGCTAAAATACTTAACAACTCCTGGTTCGGGGAAAAGAACCAATTTACGAGCACAATCCAAGATCAATAATGGTAACGACATCCAATCCATACCAAGAATGACCTCGAGTGATTGTAGAGGTAAACAAATCAAATTAACCAAGAAATCCCTATTATGAATAGTCATTTGACAATGTAAACATGCAGAATTTACTGTCAAAGTCTTAGCAGGTGTGGAGACAAACCAAATCAAAAGGTAAAAGCAGACACAGATAACTTCAAACGATTCACACAATCCATAGCAATGAAGGAATGGGTTGCCCCCGAATCGAAAAGTGCAGTTAGAGTGTTACCTGCAATCTCGCAGTCACGTTGAATCAGATTACCAGATGGATTCCCCTCTTCAGCACCCACGCAATAAATGCGTCCTCTAGCAGTAGGACGAGTAGCCCTAGTTACATTCACAACTGGTTCTACCTTCGGAGCCGTGCAATCCTTTTGCCATGTGTCCTGGCTTCTGACAAATGTAGCAGGTGAGAGTATCAGGGGTACAAGCGTTAGCATAATGTCCCTCTTTCCCACATCGGAAACATCGAACCACTCGTCCCATTGTCTCCCGAAAATTCTGGTTCCCTGGGCGATTCTGCCCACCGTTGTTAGTTCGTGGGTCGATCATAGGTTTAGCAACTTGTTTTTCCCTGTTGTTCTGATAATTCACCCGACTAGCCCTCCTGCACTGAATTCCCTCCTCGCTAGCCCTCTTATTCTTCATTATCCTCCACTTCCCTACATTTTTCCACAAGAACTTGGAAACGTTGAATTCCCAGGGCAAGACCGAGTCTTGAATCTTCATACTTTAGTCCGTCCTTGGAAACGATGACACATGAATGGTTCATCAATCTCTTCACGGAAGAACCTGAAGTGTTCTCGATAAGCGATTCAAACTTAGCAGCATATTCACCCACGGTCATGTTCCCCTGATGCAGTTTCAGAAATCATCATCCCCAGCTTAGTCCTGGTACTCATCGGGAAGTATTTGTCCTAAAACTTCCTTTTGAATGATTCCCAGTTCACCTCCTCGTGAGCTGATCTCATCAACAATCTTGCACTCCTCCACCAGTATCAGCATCCCCAGTAGCATATAAGTGGCATAGTTGACCTTCATTTCTGCCTAACAGTTAATGCATTTCGAAGATCTTCTCCACTTCCTGGATCCATTGATCTGCTTTCTCTGAATTCTCATCCACCTAAACTTGGGAGGAGGATAACGACGGAAGTCTTCTAATCCTCTTGACTCCGCAATCACGGATCTCTCTTCCCCTCTTTTCAAAGATCGCGTTGAGTCTTGACAGCAGTCTGTGCAGCAGCAGAAGCAACCATGTTATCATAGCCTCCGCCATTCGACGTCCCTATTTGTTGGCCCTTGGAACGTCATTGTCTTTCTTGGCGGCATGGTTTTTCCTATAAACCATCATCAAAGTAGGAGTCTTAACACTACTTCACATAATTCCAAAACTAGCTTCCGACACGTTAACACGTAATAATTATTGCGACCGACCAACTCAACCCACCTTAAATCGACGCAATGATCAGATAACAACTCTCAACTTACAGATAGGACCTACAATCTATAACCAAAGGTTCCACAGCCCTAAAGAAAAACCAAACCAAAGCTCTGATACCACAATGTAACACCCCGAATTTCAAAGCGATGGTGTACTTTATTTATTTTTTAAAAGAGATTAAAATAAAACAGAGAAAAACAAATAAGGAAATACCTTTGGATAAATAAATTGAGTCATTATAATTTACAAGCAGCGAAAAAGTTTCTCAACAAAATACGAATCCAAAGTATTTACACTTCAAAAGGTGGTACATAGTCCCGTCGCTAATAAGATGTCAAACAGACAATATTAGTGTAGGTACAGTTTTCCAAATAAAATAACTGCAACCCAAAAAAAGACGTCTAGTCCTTATACAATCAACCTAATCGATCATTCTACCAAAAAACTATACACCCTGAGTGATCTCCACGCGCCCCGTGAGATCCTCCTACATAGCTCGAGTCAAGCAGTCCCATCTACATTCCCATCCGTAGGGTACGAAACGGTAGGAATCGTCCTGGCTCTCATTTGAGGGCAAAGCCCAGATTTCCACAATAGTTGTAAAGGGTCACCAACCGAAATTAAACAAGTTTAACACATAACATTTAAATTTTCAAATGCACAAGATACCTTTCAACCTAGCATGCACCTTAAAAGGGGTTTCCATATGCTAAAGTTCATATAATGCTTGCAAATAAAAATGAAAGCAAAGTAAGTCATAAATCAATCAGGCAATAAACAACTGGCCAATCCATTGATGAACCAATTGAACAATCGATCATCTAACTCAAAATAAGAAATTCCACTGCAATCCAATCGATTGGGAAATCGATTTGGGTGAAGGTTTTTAGAAAAAACTGAACTCTGGGCTTAATTCAATCGATTGGGAAATCGACTGAATGAATAACTGAGCCCCTGTGTTGATGCCAATCGATTTTGTCAGTTTTGCTGAGTTCCTGTCTTACTATCAATCGATTTCCAAATCGATTTCTTAAAAGGGTTTTGAAAAATATATTGCAAAATCGATTGGCAAATCGATTTTGTCAAAATAGTGAAGTCCCTGCAACTCATCAAATCGATTGGGAAATCGATTTCCCTGCTTATTCTTCAAAAATACTAAACTAATTCAATCACACTCAACATAACTCCCAAAACTTAACACTTAGCAATTCTCATTACAATCACCACGACGAATTGGGTTTCGAAATAGTTTTACATCCATCGCACTTAACACGATAATCAATACATAACACTTAGCAATTCCACACAATTTACCACGAAATTCCAATTTCAAACACTCAATCCTAAACTTGATTCAAAACACGACTCGTATGCCAAGCACCCTAATGCCAATGCGTATATGCCAAAATGCATGGACTCGGAAGTCCAAACCAAAAACCCTCCTCGAAGGGCCGTAAATCATAATCTGTACCGCTTATCGCAGGCCAAAGTACCAATTACCGAGGCGCACCTATCACGTGGTCTGCACGATTTACTAAAAAGCGTAAACATAAACGTACTGCCTATCACGGGCCCGTATCGTTTACCGAGGTGCCACCTATCACAGGTCTGCACGGTTTACTAAAAAGAACGTAAATTGTAAATGTACCGCCTATCACAGGCCAGAGTACTATTTACAAAGGTGCCACC